>JBAMBP010001827.1:0-44088 GCA_037044515.1 Phortica magna
ACAAGAAGGAAAGATTGAAAAGTAGCGTAGAAGCATCGGATGAAAGTAAAAAATCTGATAAATCTGGAGAAAAGGATCATGCGCACAGCTACAGTCACGAGCACTCGGATAGTCATGAGGTTGTACACAGAAGTGAGCTGCCAAGTCGTGAGCGTCTTGGCCATTATGTGCATATGTCGCCCAGTTTGGAAGAAAATATAAACGATTATGGTACAGGTTTAAATACAGATGAGAGTGATGTGGATATCATTGACGTAGAAAATGAATTGAAAACGATTACAAGATCACCGAAGAACGAAACGAAAGGAAAGAAGAATGCTATTGCAATTGCAATTACAAATAATACAATAATCGATGAATTGGACTTAAATCATAAGTCGCCAATTTATAATAACGTTCCTGTCACCATCAATTCAAATCCAAATAGACAATTGTCCAATGCAATTGATGGACCGATTGTTGTCGATAACATTACCTTTGTGAATATTTTTAAAGAGGAATTGCGCATCAATAATATTGTCTGTAAGCGAGATTCAAATATCAAAGAAGTGTTCGGTCTCACATTGAGTGCCGATTATGAATTGAAATTCAAGTTTCTATGCACCGTGCAAGGCTACAAGGATAGTTGGCTACTTGTGTTGCGTGAAAGTTTTCCCAGCTACCGTTACTTTCCCGATTTCAGTCATGGCTTTGCGCCAAAGGACTATCTCGATGTAGCAATCAGCATGGAAGCGCTCAGTTATATAACGACCAATCGCAATATACAATTATTGCTCGTTGGACGCAATAACGATAATCAAGTTATCTATGCCAAATACGATCATTTTGTTGTTGGCGATGTGCAAGAGGATTTCACTTTAAAGAGTTTGGGCCATTATGAGGGCAATGCAACCGATTGGTTGAATTATTTTTTAAATAATAAATTTTCGGATTATTTGAAAATTTATGTTGAGAAATTCGATTGTGAGATCATGAAATTGGGCGGTTGGTGGGCGCTTAATACAACGCATTGGTAAGTGTGTAAACGAAACAAATCCAATCTTATAACCGCTTAACTTAAGGTTTTTATATTTCTAGTACATTTCCTGAGGATAGAGATACAGAATTAATTGGTTCAATCGAAATGTATGTACAAGAGGCGCCTGTAAATAATGATATTGCACCAACAACAACAACTCAACAAACAACAGAAACACCAACAATAACAATAAGTTGATCTTATCTTAGATTTTTACGTAGACAGGATTTAATATGTAAAAACCCGGAATAAGAATGATATCTACGGCCTTGCCGGAGATTAAATACTCTTCACGCCCAGTCAAGGAAATTCTTGATTTTAGGTATGTGCCATAACAATCATCAGAACAAAATAGTTCTCACGCCTCACTAACAATTCGTTGAGTAATAAAAAAGTTTTTCATACAAGGATATCACAATTTTCAAGAACCCCTTATATGAGGTACTTTTTCTAGGGAGCGGTGACCTACTATTTCTTATAGTTCTACTTCTTTTTGTATGGTCCAGTTGTTCGAACTTGCCACATCCGACCGATGATTTATGGTAACAGAAAAAAAGGGTTCATTGTCAATATGGTTTCAGATCGATAGCTTTAAAACTATGAAAGGAGATCGTATTCACAGACAGATAGATTAATGATCAAGAGTATTTCTACTTTCTTTCTCGTTTTGTAAATTAAAAATTTCAACACAAAGTTGTAATATTATTCACAGCGTGAAGAGTATACAAATTCTTAATTATATAATAGAACATATACAAGATTTATTGTATTTTATTAATAAGTTTAATTAGTTAAGTAAAAATGCAGTTTTTTTTTTTTAAATAAAATAAATGGACTTTTGTCGTTTTATGTTCATTGAAAGCAATCGATTAATGCTCAACGTGTAGTATGTTGGCAAAGACACATGCCCACATCCTCAACGCTGCCATTGAGCACTAATCATGCTTTAGTTAGTCGTGTTGTTTTTGTGTTCTTGCTTTCGTTTTAATATGCTGAAGCAACTAATCGACAATAATTTCGCAGTTGCTCATTGTTGTTGTATTGTATGGTAATTTGAAACAATGAACGCAATTTAAACATCCGCTGCAACTTAAGAGCGAACAGATCAAGCTCAAGCTGAAGCTGAAGCTCCACAAACACAAGTCACAGAGTTAGAGCGTACAACAACAGCAACAACGGCATAGGACATAGAATAATGGCAACATTTGCCTTCAGCAGCAGCAGCAGCGAAGGCACTAACAACAACAGTAAAAATAGAGGCACGCGCCCACGGGTAGCAAAATCACGATCGTCGATTGATCAAGTTAAGTGCCGCCTGCCAAAGAGAGCCACCAGCCTGGCCTGGCCTGCCATGCTAGGCTCGGCTCTGGTCTCGTCTGGTCTGGTCTGGCCTGACGTTGGCCAAATGTGCAGTCGACTCAAGTCTGAATGTTGCATAGGCACGAGTCGACGCGAGTTGTGGTGCAAGCATGTTGAGGGCGTAGCGCGACGGGTTGCAGCGTTGGCAAGTCAGTCTGCAGATTGGTGTGTACAAGCGTGCGCAGGTACAAACGCCTGGAAGCCAAAAGTCATTAAATTTGCGATTGGCTGCTAGTTCAACTGCAGCGCAGCATGTGTGCGTGTGTGTGTGTGTATTGGTGGGTGTGAAAGGCTAGCAAAGTGCGCGTATTATGTACATCAGGTGTGTGCTTTTTGCTTGTACTGTAAAGTCATTTTTATACATTTTTATAAAACAAGACTTTCTCTAATTTGAAGAACTAAAGTTGAAAACTTTATAAATAATGAGAAAATCAAAGCGAAACAAGAAGCAAAAAAAAACGTTGGTTTTATCGTAATTGGTTTTGAGGCAATTCAAATGTTAATCTTATTTACAAAACGTGGAAAGCAAAAAAAAAAAAAAAAACTGCTCGAATTTTGACCACACATGTAGTCTATAAAACGGACAGACGGACAGACAGACCGATCGAGAAATAGATGTGCCGAAAGGCGGCGAAACAAGCTTAAAACAATCCATTAATGGCATTGGAATTTTTACTGTTTTTGGTTGTTTTTTCTTTATGCACAGTTTTTGATATTTTGACGAACTCAAAAATATATGTATGTATTTCATATCTCATAACATTAATTTATGTAAATTAATTTTTGTTTTAATGAAAAAATAAACATAAAAATACAAAAACAAATGAAAACAAACTTTGCTCTAAATAACCAATGATTCGACGACGTTTGAACTCTATTAATGCTAACGGTATTAAGTGCAGAATACAGTTTCGTCGTTAGGATCAAATCAGATCACTCATAACGGAGCTAAAATGCTCTGGCAACAACAACAATAACAACAACAACGATTGAACTTTTGAATTTGCATTCAAAGGCCGGCATTCACCGCACTTAAGGGGCGGCGGGTGCCTAAGTAGGCCGCAGGCTAGCAACTTGGCGAACGCAATGTGGCATTCAATGTTGCCACAATTCAATTGTTAGGCCAATCAGCGGCACACAGATACATGCGCTCGTTGCCAAGTACTAGTTGTTGTTGTTGGTGTTGTTGTGGCAAAGTGCGCTGGAAAATGCTTTCTGCGTGTGATTTTCATGGTTGTGAGTGCGTTTTATTTGTTGGTGGGCGCCCACAAAGACAACAACATGTACCAAAAAATAAAATATGCTCGATAATTGACAGTCGAACAATAACTGGCAATAACATATCAGAGACTTTTAAGGTAAAATATATAGCTAAATGTATATATATATATAAATAAATTGACTACATGAATATTAAATGAAAGGGCCAAACAAAAGATGGTTTTTTATTTCATGGGAACAGTAAAACGGTACATCAGCTTATAACACGATTATCAATTAAATTAAGCACATTTCAAATTTTTAATCTAATTAATTTTATGTTGCTCAAGTCATAAATTCTTGAATTTGTGATTTTTATGCATTTTCGCCATTAATTCGACAACCGAATAGAGAAGATTACAACCAAAAACAGTCAAAGGCGACTTTATGATGAAGATGATCATGATGACGATGATGATGTTAACAATGGCCAATGGCGTTGATCGATACAACATAATGAACACGCGTGTTTGAACATAAATGTTTATATACATGTATATATATGTGTGTGTGTGAGTGAAACACCAATAATATATAAACAAAAAGTTATTTGCATACGAATTCATCAAATTAGTTTCGTATTTTATTGGATACTGCAAAAAAAACCATAAATAAAGTTCGGAAATTTTTTTTATCTCATATTCATTTGACACCGAAAAGACTTGACTTCTCTGATGTAGTCATAAAATCATGAGGAAATAAAGTCATTTCGTTTCTTGTGTAATAAATTGCTGTTTTATTTTGTATTCTAAAAGATTTTTTATGGATCCGGTATATTACGTTTAACCCTCAAGTGGCAAATATAGCATTGTATTGATTGTCAAAATGTCAAATGTTGACGAAGATGGGTTAAAGTGAATGCAAGAATATCGTCGACTAAGAGAAACAAAGAGAGAGTGAGAGAGCATGAGTCCATTCGCTCTAATAAGCACCTGTAAAGTGCTTCTGGCTGCTGCTGTGCGTGGTCACTACATAAAATTGTTGCTGTCGTTGTTGTTATTGTCGTTTCTGTTGTTGTTCATTGTGAATTGCCCATGAAAGGTAAAGTGGCAAAAGTGTAGAGATTGTAACGGAGGGGAAGCATGCGGCAAATAAATGTAGAAAAAGAAGTGCTCAATTGTATTTGCGATCAATTTAGTTGTACGGATTTTGACCTGTTTAACCTTAAGTGGAGCAAAAAACTCAACGCCAAACAATATAAGTACAAGAACAAAAGCAGCAGCAGCAGCAAAGGCAAAAGCAGCGCTAACAGCAACAACATCATCATCATCATCAACATCAACAAGAGCAACAACAACAACAACAAGCAAATCATTGAATGTACAATACAACCAACACGACATTGGCTAAAAGGCTCAGCCGCAATAACAACGACAATACAACAATAACAACAAGAGCAACATCAACAGCCCAAATCAAGCGTAAGAAGACAACAATTTGAATTCTCAAATGAGCAGCTTTTGCGATTCTTTGTGCCCGGCAGCAAGCATCGGCAACCACAACGGTAGTGGCAGCGCCATTCGCAGCAGCAGCAGCATCGGCAGCATCGGCAGCGAGCAGATCACAGCAACAAGTCCAAGTAGCAGACGTGGGTCGATGCAAGGCTTATACAATACATGTACTTTTGTATGCGTGTATGTTTGTGTTTGGTAAGACAAATAATGAAGAGAGAGGTGGACAGAAAGGCGAACTGATCAGTCGTTTGGTCTCGTCGCACCAACCTACTCACTCACTCATAACAAACACGAGACTTCGACAATGCAAAAACGTACCTGTGCTTGCCTTGTCTGCCTTTCCTGCCTGCCTGCCTGCCTACCTTGCTTGCGTGCCTGTGCGAATGTCTACCTTCTTCTTCTTCTTCTACTTCTTTTACGTTTTATGCTTGCCCAACGCCTTTTGACTCGTGTTGGGCTCATGAACTGTTTTTGTTTTTGTTTTTCTTTACTTTGTTATGTTCTGTCTTTTTGTTGTTGCTGCCCACATTGAAGTTCGTTCGTACGTTGATTTGTTGGTTCGCTCATTTGTACGTTGATGCTTTGGCGTGAGTTCATGCGGCTGACTTACTTTATTATTTGCCCACTTTTCTTCACTTTGACTTTTTGAGTTTGAGAGTTGGCCAAGTTGATTTCGGCATTTAATGATTTTTCTTTTTTTTTTTGTATGCTTATTTTTTTTTTTGCAGTAACCAACAATTACGCTTAATGCCAACATCCTCTGCGGAGTAGTTAATTTTGCTCGTCAGCCGCAATTGCTGCGACTTCGGCTGCGGCCATGGCTGCCGCTGCTACTGCTGCTGCTGCTGTGGGTTGTCGTGCTACCGCAGCGGCTTTCTAGGTGGCCCTGGCGTTTATTGTAACGGTGTTTAATGGATGAATGGCAATTAAAATGGCGACATGGCGTTGAACTAAATTCTAATCGGTATTTTAATACAAAAAGGTTTTTATCTAACTGAGTTTTTTGTAACTTTTTATATTTGGTGAAAATATTTGCAACTTTTTTTGTTTTTTTGTGTTTTTTCTGTCTGAGTTGACACGCCTTTGCCGCCCAAAAGCTCGAATCGAACGTGATCGCGCAGTTCGGCAGCGATGGCCTTACATATTTTTCCTTTTTTTTTTTTTAAATATGTACAATAAACGTTTGTAGTAAAACAAGCGAATAATAAAAAAAAAAAGTATTAAAAGAAAAGGAGAAAAAAAAACCTTAAGAAATTGCCCCGAGTTACTCGCCAAAGATACAATTTGAGATTGTGTGTTCACTGCGCGCATGCGCATAATAATACGCGCAGCAACGATACAACAGCAACAACAACCACAGCAACAACAAAACGGAAAATAATAACAACAGGAACAACTACAAAAACGGCAGCCCCGGCAGCAACAACAAGTAGTTACCAGCGCAGCAGCAATAAACTGCAATTGCAGCAACAACAACAACAACAACAAGACGATCTCGCGCTGTGTCTGTGTTTGCAGCTGCATGTGCTTTGCTGCTGCTGCTGCCGCTGCTGCCAGTGCCGCTGCCAACAATGTTGGGGGCACATAAAGGCGTGCAAGTAGGTATAATCATCATCAGCTCTGATAACACACCATAAGCGCACTGACAGACGGACGGACGGACAGACAGACAGACGTGACAGTGGCATGATCCTCACTGCTTGCCATTTGACTTTCCGACTGACTTTTGCTTCCAGTCATGCGCTTTTTTGTTTTTGTTTCTTTGCTTTCCTTCTTTTTCCAACCTTTGCTCCTTTGCCTTCTTGCATGCTCATTCCACTTGCATTGTGTTGTTGTTGTTGTTGTTCTTCTTCTTGCTGCTGCCAACAAACAGCGCACCATAAATGAACAACTCTTCGTTAATGTGGTGGTTGTCGTTGTTGTTGTTGTTGCTGCATTGTTTTGGCTTTTGCTGTCGGTTAAATTGTAGGTTGCTGAATACCTATAACCTTTTGCTGCTCTTTGGACTCGAACCACAAGCACACATTTCATACATATACATACATACACATAACCCCCAACAGCAGAAGCACTAATCTGTGCACTTTCGCCCTCTATTTCTCTCTCGGTCACTCACATTAATTCTGCCGCTCATGTCTGTTGAGTCTCTGTAGAGTTTGCTGCTTGTTGTCTGTTGTCTTCCCCGATGCAATCACTGTTTCGTGCTGAGATTTGCAATATTGCCTACCGCTACTGCGCCTGTTGAATGACGACTTCAACCTTCTCAACCTCAAGCTCAACCAATTCGAAGACTTCGAACTCAGTTGGATTCTTTGTGACGGCGATCAAGTGGAATGATCATCATCACTCAAGCAAACGTTCGTATACACCATCATCATCGGCAGTAACAACAACCACAACAACAACATCATCATCATCTATGTTATGGTCGCAAACCATCAACATCATTATCAGCAAACATTATCGAAGAGGTAAGAAATTGCTTGTAATTCGCTTTTGGGGCGTACCATGGCAGCGTCATCCAACCGTCCAACCATCCGACCGACAAACCGACCATCCGACTGAGACTTGCATCTTTTGTCTGCACATTGCACGAAATGTGTTTTTAAGTAATTCATGGATTAATAGTGCTTTATTGGCTTACAGTTTTTTTTTGTTCTAACTGAACTCATCTCATTCTTAACTTGATCGCCAGTGCAAAGCGTAGCACGTGCCTCTCTCACTCATGTGATTTCATTATTTTTGCTTGCGCATTATTACACCATCTCATTCACTCTTTCGTTTCATTGCATTGCAGCACAGCACATTTGTGACTGATATGAACTTTGAAATTTTGTTTTTCTGTTCTTTTGATTGTTTCATTTATTCGTTCCTTAGTCTGTTCAATCAGCAGGCAAAGTAGGCCGCTGTTAAGTGCATGTGTGTACATATGCTCATGTGACAAGTGACATTTTAATGTCAACAACAACGACAACATCAACAAGTATGTACACCGCCCAATATGCTTGCATCAGTGAAGGGAATGTTGATTCGGGCCGACTTTTATATAATGCAGAAATATGAGACTATTTATTATTATTATTGCTCTGAGACTTGAACAAAAAGAAAACAACAACAACAAGTTCTAATAATAGGGTCGACTTTGAAATGTAAACTTCAAAAGTTTTTGCTTGTCGGTGTCGGTGTCTCAGTCGCAGCGCAGCGCAGTCGCTCGAAGTTGCGGCAGCATCACAATGCGCGTTTTGTTTGGGGGCGTTTGAGTGCAAATGTAGATCGGCATCTCAAGTGCTTGACATTTATGTGAACCCAAGCACGAATAACACGTTGGCGTACCAGCGACATTGCCTTGCCAACAACAAAAACAACAACAGCAACAACAATAACAAGAGCAACAACAAACCAGATCGAACCCAAAAGACGGCGAAAAGTCAACGTTGTTACTTGACGCCAACGGTCGTCGGTCGAAGAACACAAAAACGACAGACGACAAACGACGGACAAACGACCGGAACAGTGGGCAAACTTTTGGCATTATGAATCTTATGACGCCTACGTGGACTTTTGGCATTTGCCGTGTCAATTGAAACGAAAACAAAAACAAAACCAAATAAAAAGTGCAAAAAATAAAGTTGTCGTGTTTACTCGAATAGGCCAAAAACAACAACAACAACATCTACAACAGCAGATAGACCAATTTTTTATACTCTTGCAAAAAAGAGTATATGAACTTTGTCATGAAGTTTGAAACGCAGAGAAGAAAACATCTCCGAATATATGAAGTATATATATTCTTGATCAGCTTGACGAGTTTTAATGTGTGTGTAGCTCCCATAGGAACAATCGGTCGAAAATAAGGTTTTTGTTATAAAAATTTGTTGTTCTTGAAATTAAAAAATTTTTGTTGACCGGATCATCGGACATAAGGGCGTGACACTGCCCATGCGAGTGGCTACGTCTTTAAATCTTCAAAAACTGATATAATTCTTACTGGAAAAAAACGCTGAAATGATTTCCCAATAATTAAGAAAACGTTCGCAAGAGTATATAAGTTTCGACAAAGCCGAAAATAATTCCCTTTCTGGTTTTTCTTCAGAACGAAACCAAAGAAATTTTTTTGATATTAAGACTTAAAAGCTCAAATAACAGTCCGACAGACAGACAGACAGACAGACAGACAAATCTAAGAGTATTTTAAGATGAAAAATATTACTGTTCTTTAATATAGCCATAAATCCATGTACTTTACTGGCTGTCCGTCTGTGTGTGAGTGTGTGTGTGTGTTGCATCCTGCTGCTTAAAATGTTAGTTGATCTGTAGTAAAACGTATGCTTATGACTTCATCTTCATAATTTTAACGATCGTATTGAGCTTTCGATAATAAACAGTCATGCTAAGCCACCCATGCGTTACCATTTTCATGTGAAGACATTCGGTTTGGCCAAAAGGGGTGCGACGTGTCTGGACACTGGACAACATTGGAGACAATCGAGTCGAGTTGAGAGTGCCATGGCTTGGCAAATATCGATATCACTTGTTGTTGCTGCATAATGTCTGTCTGTTTAAAACAAAAAAAAAAAAAAAAAAACAAGAAGATTGTTAGCCAACGGTGGGGTTTAGCAGGGGTTGACAAGTGACGCTGCGATGTCACTGAACCAGTTCTCAATCTCAATGTCTTCATAAAGACGACGAGCGAACGAGCGACGAGTGTACGAATGAACGAGGCGCTGTGACTAGACAACCTCTGCACTAAATATTTACAACCTCCGCAAAATCTCAGCGCAGCGCAGCTCAGCTCAGCAGCTCACTCACAACTTGGATTACATGAAGCACGGCTGTCGGCCGCACTGCCTATAAGTTCCAACACAGGGTCGGCTTCGCATGCTCACACACACACACACACACACACACACACAAACCTCGATTTCTAACAACAACAACAACAACAACAACATCGCTGGCGAGCGAGTTTCATGGCTGCGTGTTTTTTTTTTTTTTTGTTCAGTTTTCCTTCATTGCAATGACATTGCGTTGTTGCACAGCAAGCGCGCATGCGGAACAAGTTCATGCAACTGCAACAAGACCAGCAACAACAACAACGACAACAACACACAGCCACGACCATGGCAGCAACAACAACAACAACAACAACAACAGCAGCAGCAACATAGTCCACAAAAGGTGTAACAGTGCGCGAGCTCACATTGAGTTGGGTGGCAGAAGGCGGTCTAGCTAGCCGGCCGACAAGCAGGCAGGCAAGGGCATACAACCGGTGCCAACGCAAGGCAGCAACGGCGGTCAGAAGGCACTCACACACACACACACAAACACACACAGAAATACACACATATACTAAGCGATAGCTGCGTCAAGTCTTGTTGTGGCCATAAATTCAATTGAATATTACTCCAATTGCGTTCAAAGCGACAAAACCTGAAGCCATTGCTTGAGGCGGGGGGGGTGGCGGCAACGGGCGTATATAAAAAGCGCAACAAACAAACGAACATACAAATCTAAACTGGTTCAGATACAGTGACAGCGACGGCTCGAGTTCGCTCGCCTTTTGGTTCGTTGGTCACCACCATCAGCCATCGCCATCGCCAACGTCTCGACATTATCATCAGTTTCACCTCAGCGCTCCATACCAATATAACAGATATCAAATGTGTGTGTATGTTCAACATGGTGCGACGCGAGGCGAATGTTGGTTAACATTTACAACAATTTGGCCGCAAGCCGTTTTAGTTCATCTTTCATAAGCAGACTAACAACACCAAACAATCTATCAGTCCATGTGTGTGTTGGCCGAGAATGATGACGATGATGATGAACTCTAAGCCGCTTAGACACACACTAAGCACACTCAGGCCAATAATTAGTGGCACCAATGCACGGCTAAGACATGCCGATATGCTTAAAATGTGTCAACACCTATGAGTGAAGACTTAAGGGATATGTTGGCCGTGTACAAGAAGCCACAACGGCCAGTTTATTCGCAACAACAACAAGGCGGACGCACGTCGAGCAGTTGAACCAGTTACTTGAGTTTATTGCGTTTGGAACAGGATTTCGATATGTTTTGTAGATTTATAATGATGTCTGACATTGACCGATCGTCGACGGCCGACGGTCGTTGGTCGACCATAAGCTAAAGAGTCATTCACCGTGCGGAATGGGTTCGGCGCATGCCACTTAACTTTGATGTATGTATGTATGCTTAAGAGTAACACAAATGTATTTGAATTTCGATTTGGAGGTTACAATAACAATAACAACAACATAACTTACCTGCGCATATTCCTTGCATATATCGATTCCACCCACAAATGCGCAAACATCATCCACAGACCATGAGTTCACCTCATCGCTCTGCGCTTGACATTGACGTGCGCTTTGCGTCTTTGCCGCTTTTATTAAAGTTGCGTTGGCGTTCACCGTTGCTTCTGTGTTTGTGCTCATTTTCCTTATGTCCTGACCGCTTGTTGTTTTCTCCGAGAGCGGTGGTGAGGGTGATGCGGACGGTGTCGTGCTGGTGGAGGCACGCCGCATGTGCAGGCCATCCGTGCTGCATAAGCTTGATGCCGATGAATCTGCCTTAAGTCGTTTAGCTGCCGGCGGTTGAGAGCTCAAGTCCAGCGGTGCTGTTGCACTTGCCGTACATTTATCACTGTTTGTGTTGTTGCTACTATTGCTGCTGCTGCTGGTGGTGGTGGTGGTATTGATGGTGTTGGCGTTGTTGTTGTTGTTATGATTGCTGTTGCTAGAACGTGGACTAGACTGGCGTGAACCTTGTGACTGTGACTGCGACTGTTGCTGAAGTTGTGCCGAATAGATTAAAGCGGGTGAAACGAATTGAGCGGCCTGTTGGAGCGCTGCATTCAAGTTGGGATGCGGCGATGATGCAGCGACGCCGGTAGCGGATGATCTTGAATTAGGACGTTTTGGTTGCTGTGCGACGCGTAGAATATTCTGTATTTCAGCTTCCTTGGCCGCACGTGCCTAATTATGAATACAGAAAATGTTTGAATAAGCAAAGATGCAAGAAAATGGAAGAAGAAGAACACGTGACGTGCTATTTCATTTGCCATTGTTGCCAACATTAAGTACAAGCATTTAAAGAATGAAATTGATATTTTAATATTAGACTGCTGTACGTGCTATGTAGCGCAATATAACTTAGAAGCACAACAACACTTATAAGGAACGTTGGTAAATGAACATGTAAATGAGAGTATCAAATAAACTTACTAAAGTCAGCAGCGCTTGTGTGCTGCTCATGTCCATTAACGGTGGCAGTATGCCTTGCGAGAAGGGCAAGCTGGACAGAAAGCTGGTCATGAAGGGTGATACACTGCTGCTCGTGGCCGCGGCAGCAGCTGCAGCAGCGGCCGCAGCAGCCGCGGCTGCCATTTGGTTCTGGGTGGTTTGTGTCTTCAATGCTGCCGCCGCCGCAGCCGTCGCCGCTGCTGCTGCGGCTGCAGCTGAATTCTCGCCCGGTGAATGCGAAGCTGGCGGCGGCGGTGGCAATGACGGTGGAGGTATAGTGCTCGCAACATCCTTATTTAGCAAAGCACTGGGTAGGCTAGTTGTTGCGGGCTTCTTTGGAATTGATATAGTCGATTTGCCACTTGTTGCATTTGCACCGGCACTGGGACTCTCAAAGTACGAATTGCGACGTGCCGTATTCGAACTGTAGTAAAGTGCAAATGAGTATTGGCTTATGACTATGATTTTTTACTTACTCATTGGGATTCGAATTGTTGTACTTCGCGGCCAAGCTGCGCATGATGTCGGAATAGTTACGTGTCGAGAAATCCGTTGGCAGTGTGGCGGCAACTTGTGCCACGGCATCTCTCTGCGAGGCGCTCGATGAACCACCCGGTGTTGCTGAACCGGCGCCACCGGTGGCCACGGCAGCGGTTGAGCTCAAATAAAGCCGCTGGCTCGCTGAGCCTGATGCCGCTTGCTGTATGCTATTGAGCAAATTTGTCGACAGATTATGCATTGGCATGCTGGTTGTTGCTGTTGTTGTTGTTGTGGGCGGACTACTCAGCATTGATTGCTGCTGTTGTTGCTGTTGTTGTTGTTGTTGCTGCTGCTGCTGGGGTGACATTCCGCGAAATGACGAAGGCGTGGCACTGCGTGATCTGTAAGCAAAAAGATAAACATTTTTAGTAAAGGACTTTCAGTTTATACATCGTTTACAAGAAGTACTTGAAGCAGCCATTAAAAAAAAACTACCAATACTATATCTTCGATAAATTTCGGCTTTAGTCTAATTAGTCAAATCTCATCATAAACTTTACACCATTTCATTTGACACTATGGTTTTTGATGTTTATTAATTAAAATTCTTGTAGGCAAAATAACAGATCATCATCATAAATTTGCATTAATATATAATATTATCACAGTTGCCTTTTGGACAATTTGCTGCTTGCTGTGCTGAGTTGTGCTGCGAACCACGCCTAACAACACATCAGGCAGACATGCTGTTCATTTGAATAATTCTAAGCGACATTTTCAATTGGATTGTTTGTCAAAACGATTGAAATGAGAGTCCAGACAGATCAGACAGTCGGTATGACTGAGTGACTGTGACATGACGTGTTCGACATGCTAATGAGACGCTTCCGTGAGAACGTCTTGAGCGACTATGAGCCGGTCCAGACCGTTGGCTTGTTTTAGCGCACAGACATTTACAACAGCAGCGAAAAGATCGAAATAAAACAACACCAGTTTGACGCATTAGCAGCTGTTCTAATAGGATTAATATTGTGTTGTTGCCAACGGACAACAACTGGTTTTTTTATTTGCCACATTCATGTTACATACAAATGAACCAACCAACGTTAAATCGTATGCAGTGTCTGTAGTTTGGTGCTACACATAGATACATAGATACATGTTGGCATTGTCAGCTATTGAACTAACTCTTTGACTGAGGTCAAGCTGAACTCGACGCGGCTTTGGTTTGGTACGTGCCCAAAATAATTCAACGCCACATACTCGTGTCATGCCATGCCATCCTTCCGTCTCACTCTCTCTCTCTTTCTCTCTCTCGCTATCTCGCACCTCGGCTGCTGCTGCATGTTGCATGCAACAAGTTGCTGCCGTGGCTTGCTGCATTGAACTCGTGCTGCACGTTGTGAATGTCGTAGACAAACATTTGTTGTTGCTTTTTGTGATTTATCGTGATCTCTCAGTTGCAGTTTTTCGTTCATCTTTCTTTGTATTTCTGTATGACTTTTTTTTTTTTTGTTTATTTCTTTGTTTTTTTTTTTTTTTGTGATTGTAAGAATGTTGATTACTGCAAATTGCTTTGCCGCTTTGGTAGCAATTCAGCTTCTTAAATACTTTGTTAGACTTGCATGAACAATTGTTGGAATTTTTCAATTTCGTATTTTATATTGAATCATTGGTTTTGTTGTATTGATTTATAAGAGTTTTAATCTTTTGGTGTTAAAACACAAAGGATTAGGAGTTAATATACAACTGACCAGACGACAATCAATACCTAATGCACTCACTAGTGCTAATTGAACTCACGTTGACAAGCGTCGCAACTTCTTCCTTGATAAGGGTAGAACTATCTAAATATCTAAAACCTCTTTTGATCTCTGGATTTCAACACCCGATCATAACGAACCTCAACAAAAAGTCTCACTGTGATTGGGCAGGGCAAAGTTTCCGAAATAAACCAAGACCTGAGCTCCCTAGATGGTCAGGTTTGTGTTACTAAAATTTTCCGTTATATCACCACAAATTCCAAGCCACGTAGTAACTCCAAGCTTGGTAAGCTTGCTAGTCCTCATTGATCAGCTACATAGCAGGCTATGCATTGCCCACCTAGCAGGAAAGGTACCCTCAATGGTAGACAACATACAACAATTACCAAAGGCACGAAATAGACTTGGCTGTTACAGATCGTTCCCTTAGCTGTGGTTTCGGGAGGTTAAACTATTGTTTGCCTTGTTGCTATTCCTAAATGATTTCGATTCATAGCTGTCGCTACTTTTTACGCAAATTATGTTTTTGAGTTATTGACAACTTAAGCTTATATGCAAAATCTACCAAAATATACAAGATCTTTAAACGAAATTAACAAACTATTTGGCCCAACCCGATTTCTATTGTTCTGAGAAAAACAACAAAAAAACCAAAACCAAAGAAGAAAATAACAACAAATGCCAAAAGAGAAAAACACCTACGCATAAAAACAAAACTTTGAATCAGAATCAGAATCAGCGCACATATCATTAAAAAATAAATGCCAAAATGTAAAAGTTTATCAATGAACAGACAAAGCGACCGACCGACCGACCAACCGACCGAACATTTGTTAAATCAAAAGATATAAAAAATCAAAAAAAAAAAAAAAATATAAAAAAATAAAACAAAACACGTTTTATTCATTAATACAAAAGAAGGCCACAACGGTGTTTGTGACTAAAATAAATACTTGCGAATTATTGGCACCTCTTAAGGGGCACTAAGGAGCTGACTAAATCAGTCTTTGCGTGCGTGTGTCATGGCAAAGTTATAATGGCAGACATTTCGCATAAAATCTTTGAATTATTATGACTTTTAGATGATGTTCTCTTCATATATCAAACCGCTGGTCGTTTTTGTAAACAACTTCCAGAAATTCTAAGAAATTTGGTAAATCGTTCTTGAGCTGTTCTACACTTGACTTATAGAAGTTCTGCAAATACTAAAGTTCTGCATAATTTAATAATATTTTTAATGAACAATTAATTACGTCAATACAGTCACCTTCTTTTCTCTCACTCTCTCTCTACCACTCTAACTTGGCTTTCAATATATCTAGCGGATTACTAATGTGTTAAAATAGGCAAATTGAAATTTTTCGTATATCATTTTTCATCGAACTAAATGAGCACGTCAGGTGCCGAAAGACCAACAACATGCCTCATTAATATTAACACGCATACATGAATATATAATATTTAATGGCCAAAACAGATGGCAATAAAAAAATATAAATATAAATATAAAAATCCCAACTGGCGTTTCAAATCATAGCTTAAAGGGGGGCGTTTATGTTGTTGTCGCTGTCGCTGTCGTGGTCGTTGTCGTGTTTGTTGGTGTTGTTTTGGTCGTTCTTGTTTGTTAAGCGTCAATTATTGTTAAAGAATAACACACCATGATATCTCAACTTTTGTTTGACTTTGTTTGTTATGTTTTGCTTAATTTATAATTTTTTTTTTGTTTTCTATCGTTTTTCTTTTTTGGTAATTTAGTCAATTTGTCGACTTATATTATTAAATCATAGTCAAAGCCGTCGGCGTTGTGCCGTGCCCTTTGCGCCATTTGAGTTAACTAATGACTGTGGCAGCTTTGCGTAGCCAAAAGCGACAACAACAACAACAACAATAATAACAAAAAATAAAATATCTGTTAAATTGTTAATATTTGTTAATCTTTTCGACATTTTGAGGCAATTAATTTAGTCAGCATATTAATTACTATGTTTTCTGTTCTGTTCGGTTCGGTTCGGTTTGGTTTTCTTCTATTTTTTATCTCTAAAAATTGGTTTGTCAATTTTCGGTCTCTTTTTCAACTTTATTTATTATAAGTATTTGATTCAAGTCGTGTGTGTTTTGGTCGCTTCAAACTTATATTTTGACAGCAAAAGTGTGCGTGTCCATTAGCGATTTGATTAATTTCATTGTCTTTTAAACGGTGGCAAATAAATACAAACGAATCGATTGAAGCACATTTTTCTTTTGTCTTCTTGTTTGGTTTTGAGTTGTAATTTGTTATGAAACTTATAGATTACCACTTAGAGTGGTATAGATCCGTATACTATACAATATAATACCCTCTATACAGCCCGAAATCTATAAGAAAAAATTATACATCTGGTGGAGGTTTTGAAGAGGTATTTTTATTGAGTCTGGATAAGAAGTATTATGTTCCTACCTTTTATGGAAGGGCTGTGTTTACTGCGACTACCATCGGATCGCTCCTGGTGCTTGATCTATAGTCTTTTAGAGAGCTGGATGGTACAGGTTGAGTGGGAAGGATTGGGCATGGCATAAACACAAGCAAATGCTAAATCTCACGATCTACCTACCAAATTTTCTTATTGTTTTTGAGAACCACTGGTGAGAAATGACAGATGGACGGACAGACATGTCTCAGTCGGTTTGTCTTATCATTCTGAACATTTCTATATACCAAAGACCCTATAGAGTCTTTCTCTCCTCCTTCGTTACATACATTTGCACGGAAACAAACTTAATATACCCTTTTATACCGTGTGTAACAGTATGTAAGGGTTAGGTTATAAAAAAAGCAATAAAAAATACTAAACAATGAAGAACTTGGCTTGAATGCTTTTAACAGAAGCTCACCTCGAGATTGTTGTTGTTGGCGCTGTCGTGATCGTTGGCAGCTCACCATTTGTGCCCGGACTGAGACGCTCACGCTTAACACTGTTGTTGTTGCCGCTTGTTAAATGCTGCTGCTGCTGATGATGATGATGATTGCTACTGTTGTTGCTGTTGTTGTTGTTGTGGTTGATATGATTATGTGCTTGATTACTATTACTTGTCACACTGTTGCTATTGTTGTTGTTATTGTTGTTGTTATTGCTATTTGTGTTGTTGTTATTATTGTTGATATTTGCCGTTGACTCCATGATTGCGCCCTTCAAGGAGTCAATTTGCGCACCAGTCATGCCCAAAGGTGATGGCAACTCATTCTTAACCTTTTCCAAATAGAATGCTGCATAAACAGCTGCTGCAGCCGCCGTACTTGTTGCTGCCGCCGCCGCCGCCGCTGCTGCTGCTGACGACGTCGACGTCGTTGTCGCCGTGCTTGTTGTTACTGTCGCCGTCGTCGTCAGACTGCCGCCTATCGTAGCTGCCGCTGCTGCTGCTGCTTTGTTGTTGTTGTTGCCGCTGATATCGCAAAGCTTTTTGCCGCTATCGATTGCACTGAAACCGCTCAACAAAAGTGAACGCTCACTGAGCATTTTCCTGTCAACGACGCTTTTGCCACTTGTTTTGCTATTGTTCTTGTTGCTGTTGTTGTTGTTGTTGCTGTTTCGCTGCTGTTGCTGTTGACTTAGCGTTGTTGCGACCGCGTCGATGTGCTTGCGTTTGGTGGCCGCTGCCGAGGGCAGCGCGTTGGCACAATTTGAAGTCGCCGATGTTGTTGCTGTCGTTGCCTTCGCTGGCGTTTGTTGCAGTATATCGGTTGGCGTGTTAGCTACAATAGAAAGCAAAAAAACAAAAAAAAACAAAAACCTTCAATAAGTACATGCAACTAGCCGCAATGGCCTCACAATGCCTCACAAAACTTCATACAATCACACAACTCGAATTTCTCATCGCACGTTGAAGCGTTGAAAAGCTTAACTAAATTTAAACTCAGCTCAGCTTGCGTGCTGAAAAAAAAAAAAAAAAACAAAGCTGCCGCCGAGTCGTATGCAAATCGGCCAAAGGTTAAAATAACTTATAATATGTTAAATAACAAAGCGTTGACCTGCAACGTTGAACCCTTAAGCTAATTATCGGTGTGTGTGCAAGTGTGTGTGTGTGTGTGTGTGTGTATAAAAGTGCAAACAAGCAAAGAACAACACTGGCAGCAACAATTTACAATGAAGTCATATGTAGCAAGCGATTACACAATGCCAACCCATCGTAACGACTTACATATGCACCCTACACCAACTACACGCTACACACTTCTATTCTTGTTGCTCAACATGTGTTTACATCCGTGTTGGTGTTGGCACACGTTAAGCATACAAATAAGTATGACAAAAAAAAAAAAAAAAACCAACTCATTGTCAAATGAAACCGTCAAAATTGTTATTTTCAATTAAATTGAAGCATTGACCTTTGCTGAATAGCGCCAAGTTGAACAAAATGTGTGAATTGACAAACAGTTGGCTCATGGCTGATGGCTCATGTCTCATGGTCTGCCTGCGCACATAAAAACATTTATTACCAAAATCAAAGACAAAACCAACAAACACTTACAAATGCTTCTTCTTCTTCTTCTGCCTCTTCGACTTCTCTTTCATTGCTGCTCCTTACCATTCGCCTCTTTTTCAACACTATATTTACTTGACTCGTTTTACGATTTATAGCGTTACTTTTTATCACCTAGGTGAGCCTGCCAGCACGTCTGTCGCTCTCCTCTTCTCCGCTGTTACGCATCTGCCCATTGCTGTTTTGTTGCTTTTGCTTTGAGTGCCTGCTGTTAAGCATTGATTAGCATTGCCATAGTTCGTGTCGCTGCTACACTTGATTTGACAGTGTTATGTGAACTGCACGAAATACACACTTGTACATATACATATTTATGTATGTACAAATGTATAATAACAACAACAACAAAGCTGTCATCATTATCGTATACAACAACAAAAATGTGAACCACAAATAAAAATGTCGAGGCCAAACTAACAAATCGTTTTGAATCATTGCTTTTATGCTACATATACAAAAGTTCAACAAAAGTCGATCAGTTATCGTTGACTCGAATCAATCAAATGATTAGCATAGAAATTAACTCGTCGTTGTTGTTGTTGTCGTTGTTGTCGTCATCGCGTTGCGATTATGTTGTGCGACTGTTGTTGCGCTGCTGCTGCGCTGACACTGTTGAAAGGTGGCCAAGCGTTGCCGGAGTGTTGAAAAATGTCAGCTCTTTTGATGTTCCATGCTTGTCATTCGTTCCTTTGGTTTAGTTTGGCAACGACGATAACATCAAAGATTGTGCTAAGTGCCAAATGTCGAATGTTAGACGAGTACGACGATAACGAAGGGTGAATAGAGCGCAAATTTGACTATAGTTGTTGTTGTTATTGCCGTTTCTTTAGTGTGTTATGTGTGTTTGTGTGCGCGCGCAAGTGTCAAATATTTTATACTAATTGTTCTATACTTTGGTCAGACTGCAAAAACAACAACAACAACAACGACGACGAGAAAAACTGATTGAGCCGTCGGCACATGCTCGCACGTACACACACACACACACACACATATACAATCGTCTAAAACGGTAAAGTTCATTGCCATTTGTCATGACTCTTTGCTTTCATTGCTACCTCTCACTCTTTCACACACAACGTGGGCAT
The DNA here is from genome assembly GCA_037044515.1 of Phortica magna. NCBI lineage: Eukaryota > Metazoa > Arthropoda > Insecta > Diptera > Drosophilidae > Phortica > Phortica magna. Next base: position 20,204 of record JBAMBP010001827.1, read on the forward strand.
AACGTTGGTCACGTCACGTCACGACGCGTCGCAACAGCAAACAGCACAGCTGTCATGTGATTGACTGACTATTTTTTTTTCAATAGCTCAAAGAAATATATAACATAAATATTATAATCGGATTTATAAATATGTTATGAAGTTAGTAATCTCAGTACATGTGCCTTATGTTGACTTATGACTTTGATAAATGAAGCTGTGCGACATTAAGTAAAAAAATTATTAATAATAATAATAATAATACTTTTGAAACAAGAAAAGTCATCATTGATCATTATTGCCTTATGTGTCGCACAAAGAATTACTTGTCAGCAAAAAAATGCTCAACTAAACAAAGCACACACACACACACACACACATGTATGTATGTACGTGAAGTTCTTATCAGCTGTTGACCTCGTTCAGTATGCTTACACCCCGGCGAGACCACAAGTCATGCCATTTACATTTGTATGTACATACATATGTACATACAAACACACACACACACACGTGCCTAATCGAACTTTGCACTTAACATGCTTCAGTTAAGTGAACTTTCCGTTACTCTACAACACTCTAAATAAGCTTCAAGCATTTGTTTATTTTGCTACAACTTCAAATCAAGTATACGACACACATACACACGCACACACATACTACCTGCACATCTTTAATACAATTACCATCAACACACACACACACACATACATACACGCACAAAGTGCACGACAGGCTTACGTTTGTATACGTTTTTGTGTTACGTTCATTCATATCACAAAAACCGTCGCCTATCTCGTTGTACTCTGGGGCCCTGAACTGATTTCGTGTCACTCTCATGCACACACACACACACACACACATGGCTAGTGATACACTTACAGATACAAATGTGAATAGATTCGAGTGTTTTTCAAAAATAAATGAAAAAAAAAAAGTAAATAAATAATAAAAAATTATGTATTTGTTGTTCTTGTCAACTTGGCTTGTGGTTTTTTTTTTTTAATAATTTTTTTGTTCTTAACATTTTATTGACAGTTTGCAATCAACAGTTTGCGCAAACTTAACACTTTTTGGCATTGGTTGCAGAATTACTTTGCCTGACCTCATGCCGCTTCACTTTCCGTCTGTCCTTTTGTTTGAAACTCTCTGTTCCCCCTTTGCGATCATACAAACTGATAAATATTTACAGCGTTACTATCTTTGTATCTATCTTAGTATGTGTGTGTGTGTGTGTGTGTGTGTGTGTGTGTGTGTGTATGTGTACAGTTAGTCCGCGTTTTTGTGATTTGTATTTCATTTATTCTTCTTCTTCTTCTTCTTCTTGTTTCATATTTGTATCTCAAGTGTCAAAACCTTATCGCATGAGTTCTAGTTTTCTTTTATTAGTTTTTATTTGACTTTAGTCAACGCGACCTGATTATGAAACAACAACAAATACAACAAGAAACAACAAAAAAAGAAATTAATAAATTAAATGTTATGTTGGAAATTTGTTGTAAACATAATTGTCACTTTTGTGTTGCAATTAGTGTGAAAAATTAAGCTTAAATTATAAATTAAAAAAATACAAAAAAAAAAATAAAGACTCAAAAATGATGGCAAATCTAAAAGGAGCGTTTGTTAATTATAAACATTAAAAACTGTTGCGAACATATTGCACCTGAGCGTGTCTCTGTGTGTGTGTGCGTGTGTGTGTGTGTGTGTGTGCAGCACGAATATGCAACCAAGCAGCAAAATTAAACATGCAACTGATTTTTGTGCATTGCTGTTGTTGTTGTTGTTCGCTGTTGTTGTTGTTGTAGACATGAAAAATCAGTGAATCTAACAAAATTTATGAACCTGAACCTGAAACGGCGCAAAATACAAGGCAACAACAACAACAGCAACAACAAATAAATATATATTATATTAAAAAAATAAAAGCAAAAACAAAAAAAACAAATTAAAAGCAAATCAGAGCAAACATGAACTTCTTTTTTGTTGGTTTTTATTTTTTTGTTTCTTCTTAAGAAATTTCACCCCGTATGTGGCAAATGCAACAGCAACATGGCATGCAACAACAACATTGTAGCCATGCAACAACATCAAGTAGCAAATATGGCGTTAAAGATGATGAGCTGTTAGTAATGTTGTTCATCTTGAATTTAATGTTGTTGTTGTTGTTGTTGCTATGCGCTGGTGAATGACCACGAGCGCATTAAATAGCAGAGAAAACCAAAGCAAAGTGAAATAAAAACAAAAAACTTGTGCTAATTATTATTTAGTGCAGTTCAAGCAACATTCACAACAACAACAGCAGCAACAACAACTTAACTCACTTGAGGCGAACTGTACTGAACCGCAGCGAAAAGCCAAGCCAAGCCAAGTCGAGCCACCAATGGCCAACCAAAGTGTAGCAAAGCAAAGCAAAGCAAAGCGTAGTCTTCTGAACCAATTTAGCCAAATAAGGAGCTTTCAAGACTCTAATGCATTGCATGCAACCTGCAACACAACAACAACAACAACAAATGACAGTTGCTGCGCTGACAGACCACAGAGTGCAATAGCAAGAGCAAGAGGGCAATAAGACTTGTAGCGGCGCAGCAGCAATGAGGGTATGATATGTTGTTGTTGTTGCTGCCGCCTTGAGTGGCAGAGCTTTGAAGCTGTGCAACAACATGTGAGAGGAAGTCGCAATGCAGGTCGCTCGCACACTTGTTGCGTTGCGTTGTTGCCATCATGATGAAAGTCAAATCAGCAAGAAGCATAAGAATGACTTAGACCGACCAATGAAGGCAGCCAACACGGCTTAGAGAGCACCTGTTCAACAGGAATGCCATGCCATGAACGCGTCGCTATGATAATAAACTTTAATGCTAATAGCAGTCGTACATCATCATCATCAGCATCATCATCAGTTGCTTCTGCTATGTATTCAATAGTTTCAAAAACCATGACGATATCTTTAGTTGATGCTGTTGATGATGATGTGCTCCAATAGCAGCGCACTTGACTCATGTTGCTGCCAATTGGCCAATAAGTCGCCACATGTCTAAGGCGCTTCAATGCGCTTCTTCGATAGCAAAAGTAGTAATAATAAAAAAAGATTTTTCTGCAAGTGTCAGTTGTCTTTCGCTTGTCTTGCAGTGTTTGTTCAAATGTCTGTCCAACTGTCTGTCCGTCGGTAATATCTGCAAACGTCTTTTGAGTCTAAAATCAAATTCCATTAAAGTAATTATTTGTTGATGCTGTTAAAGAAAGTGGCAGCAGCAATGGCAATGGCAATGGCAACGGGCAACGGCCAACGTCAGCATTTGAAATCAGTTAATTCACTTAAGCACACACACACACACACACACCAATGCACACACACACACACACAGCAACGCTGCAACGTTTGGCGGATACTCCGCTCGTAATTAGAATTTTTGATTAAGGTCTGTCGACGTACGCTGCTTGTTGCTTTTAAGTGTTGTTCTTGTTGTTGTTGGCTATTGACTATTGGCTGTTGTTGTTGTTGTTGTTGTTATTATTACTCGTTCTGATTATTGGCAACAGTCGTGGCTAACTTCATCGTCACAGTCTTAGTCAGCATCAATGTCAGTGTCAACACAAAGTCAAGTCGCTGTATATGTGTGTGTGTGTGCGTGTGTGTGTGTGTGCCTGACACTCTGGTTTGTCCAGTTCAAATGGCAGAGGTGTTAATATTTTCTTAAATTTATTATTCAATGCTCTTCTTTGCGCTTATATTGAACAACAACAACAACAACATTTGCAAGAGCGACGTTGTAAAAGTACGCGTGTGTATGTGTGTGTTTGTGTGTGTGTGTGTGTGTGAGTCGCTGCTGTTAGCTGAGTTGAGTTGAGTTGCCTGGCTCAGTGTCGCATTTTCTTTTGCCTTAAAGCTGATAAAGCAAAACAACAACAACAACAACAAAAACATGTTGGCGCTGTCTTGACAACGTTGGTGTTGTTGTTGTTGTTGTTGTTGCTGTTGCTCTGGAATTTCCATTAAGGTGCAATGCACCGTTGCCTTTGCCTTGCGGTCTGGTCTTCTCGGTCAATTTCTCCTTTGCCTTTGCCATCTTTCTTCTTCTTCTTCTGCTTCTTGTTTTTGTTTTTTTTTTTTTTTTTTTCTGCACATTTTGCAGTTTATCGCGCAATCATTTCGTTCAAATATTTGTGGTTTCCTGCGTTGTTTTTATTTCAATTTCAGTTCTTCTGTTTAATGTAAACACAACAAAGTTAAAGGTTGACAAAAAATAAAGACAATTGAGTTCATTGGCTTTGGCGGAGTAAATGAATACTTGCCAAGGCCCACAAAGAAAATTTAACAACAACAAAAACAAATAACTGAAATGAAATCAATGTGCGTACCAGAAAGTGAGCAGCTTTTCCATCTATTCTTATTGGAAACTCCTTTTCATCGATTTCCTAATAAGAATCATATAAGTAGCCACGCCTATTTGCTAATTTGTCCCAAAGAAAGCAATGTAGTCATGGTTGACTATTTGCAACCTTGTATCTCGTCTGCTAACAGAGATATTCCATTTTTAATTTTTATTTAGTATGGACGGTGCCACGCCCTTATGTTCGATTATTATAAAACTTTGGCATATTGTCAGGCAATAATAAATATACATATTTGCAAAGTTTGGTTTGTTTATATTCAAGAACAAAAAAATTTTTCTAACAAAAACTTTATTTACGATCGATCGTTCCTATGGCAGCTATATGCTATAGTCGTCCCATCGAAATAGTTCTAAGATATGCAATGCCTGAACATATATCAAGAATTGCTGCATTTAAATCTTTTCGATATGTTCAAAACTCTAGCAGGAATCAAGGAAACAGAGGGACATGGCTATTTGAACTCGTTTCGTTATGCTGATCAGGCATACATATATATGCTTGGAGATGTCTCCTGCTCTGCGTTGCCAACTACATAACAAAGTTAATATACGCTTTTTTGCAAGCTTATAGAAAAAAAAACGCAAATCGATTGAATGAGTAAGAAAAGCAGACAAGTAAGGAAGCTGCACAGTAAAACAGCTGCGCAGCAGCAACAAAAACAACAGCAACAAACACGCAGAACGAAAGCGCACCTGCTCAGCTCAGTTCAGTTCAACTCAACTGAGCTCAACTCAAGCCCAAATCGGCTTAGTGGCGTTTGAGCACGTCCCGCGCCCTTCCATGGCCCACAAAGACGACAAACAAGTGCAGATTAATTAAATTCGATAATTAAACGTGAGGCAAAGCCAGAGTGTGCGGCATGAGTGAGGCAGCGGCGGGTTGAGGGGCATGACACGTTGCCACACTTTGCAAATGGCAAATGCACTTCACATCACTTCACTTTGGCGCGATCGTGTCGTAGGATAGAGAGGATATACAAGCACCACAACAACACCAACAACAACAACAACAGCAACACAACAAGAAGAAGCAGTAGAAGAAAAACAAAGAAAATTAGAGATTTTAATGCTTTAAGCTTGTGGCACGAATCTGTAACCATGTGCGACCAAATGTTGCACTCGTTGCGCATTGAGGTGCCCGGCATAACTTTGCGGCGGCATCTCCTAATGCATTTCACATGTGATTTTTTTGCGAAGAAAATTTATGCGCATCGCTCTATAAATTTGTCAGCAATTAAGCGAAAGAAGAAGAAGAAGTCCGACATGCGTCGCATCGCAGATACTCAGTTACTTTTGACATAAGTTGTGCTCATTGGCTTGACACAAGCGGCATCTTTTAATTGGTGAAAATCTTTTATCAATCTAAGCTCAAATTAAACAAAGTAGAGCAGCATTTCTCTCCCCTCTCTCTCTCTCTCTCTCTACCACTCTCGCTCTCTGTCTCATACAGGTTTCTGACCGCGACATGCAATTGCAACGGTCAAAACGGCATTCGACAAGACTTCCGTCACTCGCAACTTGTTCGGTCGTTCGGTCGGTCAATTAAAGTCACAAACTCTCAACTTTATGGCTGTGTTGGCTCATCAGACAAGCGACTTATTTCAGTGGCCGCGTTTAACGGTTGTTTGTCTCATAGGCTGACACCTGCTGTCGTTTTAATCGTCAAGCAATACATTGCGTATACGTTATAAAAATGGTGATGAAAATATTAATCATACGCAAAGTTGTGCAAATACTTTTTGTACTTCTTTAATACAAAACAACATGAAATTAGTCTAAATTGGCAGACATTTTGGTTATGTCTTAAATACAAATCTATACATTTGTCACCTTTGACCTTAAAGCGCAAATAAAAATATATAATTTTTACACAAAATTTGTGCTTAGCAAATGCGTTCTTCTTCTTCTTCTTAATGCTGTATAATAATTATGAAATTGTTTACAGCAGAAAAAGCCACAAATACACTCCTGCAATAAGTTTGTTATATAAATAAAATAAAAAAAAAATTAAAAAAAAAATTAAAAAATACAACAAATATCTTTGACTCGAACTTGTTGACTGTTCTCGTTTTATTTTATAAATATATATGTGTGTGTGTGTGTGCATAAGCACATGTATGCGTGTATTTTTAAAAGCCGAGCAAAAAAGTCAAAGTATCGCGTACCAAAAACAACAACAAATACAATTTAAATGAGTACTCAACACAGCAACAACAACAACAAGAGCAGCGACAAAGGCAGCCAAACGTCAAAAAAGTCAACTGCGACGCTGCCATTTGATAAGAGGCCACAAGTGTAAATATAGACGACGACGACAACAACAACGAAGCGAAATATTACGCTACGTCTGAATGCCCCAACGCACGCCTCATGCGCTCTCCCAGTCATTGCCTCAGTCGCTGTCACTGACGCTGTCGTCAACGCTGATACCCCACGCTGTTTTACGATACGTCGCCACACCACCCTACACCCCACACACCAAACACTATACACAACGCACATCACATATTTTCGACTGTTTGTAATGAGAGCGCAACAAGTGAGCGTAAGTGTAAGTGAGTGAGCGTGCAGAGAGCATGAGCCAAAAGAGTGTGCGCGCAGAGACAACGAAAGAGAACAAACATGTCGCGGACAGCAACGTACGAAATATTTTTTGTCTTTCTTTTATTTTAATTGTTTTTTCTCTTTTGGGTTTTGTTTGTTGTTTGTTCACTGTAATAATATGTATGCGCATAAAAAGTATCAACCCGGCGAGATCGATTTGTGCGATGCGATGTGTTTTTGTGATGCTATACGACACGACACGACACGATACGATGCCATATGCCAAAGGGTGAGGGCGTAATTTCGCGGTCGTTCGTTCTTTTGCTTGCTTGCTCGCTCGCTCGCTCAATCGTTAGTTAATTCTCTCACGCGTGCGCTCGTTTGCTTGCTTGCTCACTTCTACGTTCGTGTGTGCTTGTAATCGTGCAAGCAAGCGTGCGCGTGTAGGTGTAAGGTGTCGGTGCATGTCAATGTACATACATGTGTGTATTGACGTTATTGACTGAGTGTCATTGTTTTCTCGCGGTCTGTGTGTGGTGGCGGCGGCATCGTCGGCAAGCGTAATGAAACCAAAGGGTCATGAGAGTTTGTTGTATTTTCCAACAGAAAAAAAAATACAAAACAAAAAGACAAAAATATATCTACAAGAACAAAAATAAAAGGCAGGCGCAATCATGAACATTTACGCTTTGAAGTAATGATTGTGTAAACGTTTTAGGGCGTAAAATCATTACAATTGTCCCTTACGCCCTTTGCCAAACAAAGCGTAGCATCGCTGGACTAACAATTTGTTATTGTTGTTGTTGTCACTGTCACTGTCACTGACGCTGTGACGACGTGCCTGCATCGTGTCATTTAAGTTATACTTAAAGGCCATAATTTATGCAGCAGAATGTCATCGAGGCTGGAACAAATCGTTCGGCGTGTGCATATAAAATTTTACAACTCAATATTTGCATAATAATAGCGCGTGACACAAACACACACACACACACACACACAGACAAACAGACTCATGCATACGCACAAAGCACAACAATTGCAAGAAATAATTCTCAGTTCGAAGCTATTCAATAAAAGAATGCAATGCATTGACAACAACAACAACAACAACAAAAACAATAACAATAATAACGTCAGAATCGTCGTCGATGAATTTGTTTGCGCGCGTAATAAATATCAACGTGAATGCGCGCGCATCTTCTTAATCCTGTTGTGGGTGCAGGCACACTTCAATATGCCTGCCTTGACTGAAGTTTACTCAACTCGGCTCAGCTCACCTCACCTCACTTCACTTCGCCAAACAGCAAACGACACAGCGCAGCTCACCTCACATCACTGCACCACAACAGCACACGACTCAACTAAGCATAATACACCTCACCTCTGCACAGCTCACTTCACCATAACAGCGCACTACTCAACTAAGCACTTTTCACCTCACCTCAGCGCAGCTCACCTCACCAAAGCACAATACAACACACCTCACCTCACATACGATAAAAACTCACCGACACACACATGTGGAGAGAAAATATTCATACAAAACAATTGTGCCTGACTCAATAACTGTCCGTCCGTCTGTCTGATGAACTGACTGACTGATTGACAAATCGTTTTAAAATTTTGTGACAAATTTATGACTATCTTTAAGTTAGCAAAAAGTAAATAATCATGTTGATGATGATGATGATCCTAGCGGCAAACAAAACACTAACAACATGTGCAAGCATCCTATGCGCTATCAACATCATCATCATCATCATTGCTGTCGTTGTTGTTATTGTAATGGGAAATGTTTTGTTTTTTTTTTTCAACAACAAAGCTGAGCTGAGCATTTTCTTTATGACTTCACTATGGCAATAATTTGCTAACAAATCTCTTTTTTTTCCTGTACACAAAATGCATATGACAATGATGAAGCTGACAGCAGCGCAATGATTGGCTTAGCGTCGGCAATGATGATGTTCCTATGCATGATGATTATCATGCCGCATCATAATGACGATCATTTGCATTTGTAATGCGCGCGCCAAAGCAACGAACGAACGCCAAAGGCATCAACGCCATCGCCTTTGCCATCGCCATCGCCATCGTCATTGCCATCATCTCATTGCCTTTGCATCGAGATGCGTCACATTTAAATACCATGTACAAACGCGAACGTGTGTATCTGTGAGTGAGCGCACAACTACAACATTGATTGCAGGTTTTGGTTTGTCTGTCCATTTGTCTGTTTGGTAGAAGTAACTAAGTTCGGCTAGGGAATCTGCATGCGCTCATGGCGCGTCATCCATATTAGGCACTCAACTCAGTGCACTCACTCTACTCGACTACACTCAGTGTTGTTGTTGTTGCTGTTGTTGTTGTCAGTGCAGTTGTCTCTGGTGTCGACCAAAATTGTCGGCTGCGCACATACAAATTTGTCACACGAAATTGGCGTTTGTGACAAATGAAGGAAACACACTCCATTTCTGTGTGTGCATGACTTCACTAAGTTGTTGTTGTTGGTGTTTTTAAAAAAACCCCTTACCCGCCCTCACTTTTCTTTTACTTATTATGGCAATGATGAGGCAAGTTTACTTTTGTTTTTTTTCCCCTTTTTTTACAAATTACAGTAAATTTACACTTTGCATTTATTTATCGACATTGCAATAAGTTAATAAATAACAATTTAATAGTATTTGTGCACAAATTAGTTATAAAATAAATAACAAACAAATAGGTAAGTGAAGAAAAAATATCTGCTTTCATTATTGAGCAACAAAATGCAACAACTAATTGATACATCCGAACTCAAGGCAACAGCAAAAGAAATATCTAAGATGAACTTAAGGGCGCATTCTGATCTAGAATTTAAAAAAAAATTGATTTCTTTTTTACATTTATTTATAGTTTATACCTTTAAGAATATGTGCCTCAAAGGGATTTTCCGGAATTCGAAGCATTTTCGGAGTTATAATTGTTTTTGTGTTATACTATCATTTTTCTCAAAACAACTTTTTTCGAGCTGTTTCACATGATATCTCCGGTTCTAATCATCCGATCAACTTCAACCAAATTTTAAGTGTTTGTTCTTTATATATTCCTCTATTGCCGAGATCATGGGTTTTGAAAAATAATTAGTTTTACAATTTTTAAAAATTCGTAAAAGTCCAAAAAGAAGTTAAAAATACAATTTTTAAAAAAATAAGTTAAAAATACCATTTTTAGTTTTTAAATCATCGCCATTTTGTGAAAAAATTTAAAAGTTTTTTGCCCATGGTCCGAGCTATAACGACGTCTATTTCTAGCATAACTGCATTCTTGTTTTATTTTTCCGGATAGTGCAAATATTGGCCTCCATTTCAAAACATCATAACTTAATGAATTTGATTTTTATAAATATCAATAAATAGTTTGTAAAAAACTTGATACTGAAAATGATACCGAAATGACTGAAATTTCAGCTTCTAGACCAGCAAACCCCCTTTAAAGCACAAATAACTTGAAGATTGCATGTGTGATTTTAACAAAGATTAGAAAAGAACAGAACGTAAGAGTAAATAAGCAGCGTGTGAGTCAGATACATGTTGACAACAACATTAGGATGCGCGTATATACAACAGACAACATACATGAGAGCGCAAAAAAGAACATAAAATAACAACAAAAAACCAAAGAAGAAATGACTTTGCTTTAATGGCACCTGCGGCTAATTTCAGCTTGGCATGTGAAGTCAAGGCACGAACGCACCTAAAAGACCCGCCAAACAACAACAACGCCGAATGCTGAGCTCTTTGCTGAGCTGAGTTGAAGAAGTTGTCAATAAAACAGGGTGGACATCGGAGCACATGTTATTTGAGCAAGGCTCATTAGTGGCAAATTTTATGCGTCGATTTAAATGTATATACATATGTCTGTCTGTCTGTCTGTCTGTATCTGTAAGATACATGCGTAATGTGTTACGCTAAAATTACACAAACGCAAATATTCCAGTAGGAAATCTTGCACGTTTAGCGATCATTAACCTCTGTTAAAAGCGTACGAACGACAGACAGACAACGCACGCCTACCAAAACTCCAAAAAGCTGAACCAACAAAGCTCAGCGAGGCGGGTGGAATCTCTACCACAAACTACATGAGATATTGAAATGAATGTACATACGTGATCAAGCAAAGCGAACTTTCAAATTGAATAATCAAACAAGCGGCGTCGAAACGACAGTCAGACGGACGGACGAACGGACAAACTACGCACTCAAGTCTTCAATTCAGTTGAATGCGTGAAGTTTTCAAATACGTAAAAGCAACTGTTGTATGGCGCGGTATGCGGCGGGGCTGCGTTGGAGCCCACGCGTATGCGACGGGGTCACAGCAAACCTTCTTACATTCCCGGCCGATCGTGTATGTACTTAGAATCAACAGTTTGACAGCCGGCGACGTTGGCAGCGACAGCGGCAGCGACGTTGACAGCGACTGCGACCGTCGCTGATTGGCAAGCCGGGGTCGTAAAAGGCCTCACCTTAACTTAACTTGACTTGATTTCGTCGTGCCAATGAGTTTATTTATTTATTTTTTTATTCATTTATTTGTTTATTCGAAACAATTTTCAAAAAAAACGCACACACTCACACACACACAGACTTACAGTTGCGTTCAGAATAATAGCAGTGCGCTTCATTGGTCCAAAGACTGCCATTTTACAAAGGCATGAAGCTACTTTGCTTCGGTCTTCTTTTGGCAAGAAGTTTGTCACATGTTTTTCCTTTTTTCCAATTTAAATTAAAACAAAATACACCTTTCCAACGAACACTAAGCTTACAGAAATGTTAATCGTTTGTAGGATCTTATCGCAAACTACGCGTCCATCTTCAATTCTCAATGTCGTATGCTTTGAGTCAAGGCTTTGAGGTTGCCAGAAGGTTTTCCTTCATCCCTAATTAAAACTTGTATTCAAGAACTATAAGAATGTTCAGTCGTTCTAACATTTGTAGCAAATCTAACAATCGAAATTTCATATTACAAAAACAAAAAAGGTTCCCGAGTTTGATATGGAGTATAGCTATATATATGTATGGTATACAAATCTTAGAGCATATGGCAAGTTTTTTTTTTGTATTTTGTGTTGAAAGAGAAGACAATGTCATTTCAACTAATTTAAATTTAAAATCGATTTACTTTTGATATTCTTTTGTGTTAATTTAAATGAGCAGACATGACTATGCAAGGCTGTTTAGTCATTAAGTCATACTTTCTGTTCAATTGTAAAATTTGTAAAGAAAACGATTGAATAATTTTTGTTATTTAAACACAAATTATTCAAAGCCCACTTTGCTCAATTAACTCATATAACAATTCACTCAGATGGGCTTTGCCAGACATGCTATTTGTTAATAATGCTGGAACTACTGAATACTCCATTTATGTATTTAAGCCGTAAAAATATTTAAAATCCTTTTTTATGTTCACATTTCCATTCTTTCAGGAAATAATTAAGTTATTTTTGACTGTTAACTTTTGACTTGTTTTACAAAATGTATAATTCTCAAGCGAATTGACGATGGAAACGCAGTTTGCTATATAATGCAAGAAAAGCCGATCTTTTCTGTTAAGTTTTCATCTAAACAGTGGGGAAGAAGGGACATTTTTTCCCAAAATAAGTAATTCGAATTTTTTTCAAAGGAAGACCGAATCAAAGTTGCTCCGTTTTCTCGTAAAATATAAGTTTGTGGCCTATTAATTTGCACACAGCTGTAAAAACATGCCACACAGTAAAAATGTTAAATATTTAACTTAATGTACATAAGTAAGCTGCGATCGGAGGGTTTCATTTGCTAACGAAAAATAAACAGCAACAAAAAAATGTATCTCATTCGTTTGCCGCTTTTCGTAGCTTTTTTTCACATTTTTCCATTTTTTCAGTTCGTTTTTGCACACTCATCAATATTACGCGCACGTTGCGACATTTTGTCAATATCTGCGCTGCGCTGTCGGCGTCTCAGTCAACGTCGTCGATCAACGCTGTGATGTGCTTCTGCTGCTGCTTCTTCTTCTGCTTCTCAACTCAATTCAGCTCAGCTCACAACAGTGCGTTTTCATACAAACATGTCTTGTCTCGTCTTGTCTCGTCTCGTTTCATATTAAGTCTTGGCTTTAATCGTCTTGGCAGCACACCCCCGCACGCTGCTCGGCTCACCCGCACCATCACCATGAACCTCTTAGTTACCTTTCGCGTCATTGGTTCACTTTTGTGATCAATGCTTTTTTAATTGAATTCTAAAAGCGTTTTGCTTATAGACTTTGTTGTTGCTGTTGCTGTTGCTACTGTTGTTGTTGTTGTTGGTTGTACGCTTTGGTATCTTGACATAAACTGCCAAAGTTGCAATTTGTATGTTCAACTCAGCGCGCATAAAAAACAACAACAACAACAAAAACTAAAGTAAAAAAAAAACAAAAACATGCGTCTCACGTTTCGCTGCTTATGCTCTCTTCCTCATAATGTATCTAGATACATATATGTATGTGCGAAAGCAAGCCAATTTTATACATTCAAAAAACATTATTGGCGATTTCGTTGTTTCGCTCTTGGACTTGACAATTTCATGGCATTTTTGTTGTTGCTTTTGTTGTTGTTTTGCCATTTCAATGACGTTTGTTAATTTGTTACACCGTCGCGTCTACCAATGTGCTTCTATGTGTGTGTGTGTGTGTATGTGTGTGTGTGTTTGTGCCAACCATTCAAAAGTACAGTTCAAGTTCAATTGCTGTTGTTGTTGTTGTTGCTGTCAGCAATTTTGTGTACTTTTGTTGCTTTCGAACGTTTAACACATGAATTATGCAAGTTGCTTATTATTTTCTACTTCTTTTTACATGTTGGCCAAAAAAAACGGTTTTAAGCCTATAAAATTAATTTTACATTTTCTTCTTCTTACTGTTTCTTCTTGTTTAACCAAAAACTTAACAGATTTTGTTTACTGTTTGCTTAAGGGGGAGTTTCTGATTTAGAATTTTAGAAAAATATATCTTTTTTTTACTTTTTTATAGTTAAGACCTTAAAGAATATGTGCCTAAAAGGGTTTTCCGAAATTCGAAGTATTTTCGGAGTTATAACTGTTTTTTTTTTATGTAAAGTACTATTTTGCTTTTTGCGACCTTGTTGACATGATATCTCTAGTTCTAATCATCCGACTTTAATGAGCCTTCTTAATATATTCTTCTAAGGGAGGAACTATGGATTTTAAAAAATAATTCGTTTTACTATATTTAAAAATTCATGAAAGTCAAAAAATGATTTCAAAATATCAATTTTTTTCTAAATCGTCGCCATTTTGTAAAAAAATTTAAAAGTTTTTTCTCCATGGTCCGAGCTATAACTCCGTCTATCTCTAGCATAACTGCATAGTTGTTTTATTTTTGCGGACTCTAAAAATCACTGTAATCATGCCAACCATTACATCAACTTCACAACTTCATAACTTAAGGATTTAAATTTTTTTTTTTTTTTGATTAATTGTCTTCAATTCTTAAAGTATTAATAAATAATTTGTAAAAAATTGTATGGTAAAATTAAAAAAAAAATTTTTTTTTTTTTTCTTTTAATTTGTATTTTTTTTTATCGTTTTTTGAAAAACGTCTAAAATTTAGGCTTCGAGACCACCTTAACATAAAGTCATTAGTACCAAAAATGTTTGTGTGTGTGCACATTATTCACACCTATTATTATTATTCAATTTAGCAGCATATCGTACATGTAATTCTCAAAAGTCATAAGCAAAAGACAAAATGAATGCATGAACTTTTGACACATAAAAGAAACAAAGCATAAGCACATAGTGAGATACAAGATACACGGTTAAGTCATACTGTCAAAGAGGCCAACAAACAATAAACAAAAGAACCAAAAGGCGAAACAACAACAACAACAACAAAATAGTGTGTAAAACGTGTGCTTATGAGACTTGGGCTACGACAATGTTTCAAAGTGCGCGCACACACACACACACACATGCACACACATTCATTATCAGCGAACTTGGCTTGACTTGACTTCACTTGGTGACGAATAAACGTCAACGTTGACGACGAACATTCAGAACTTAAAAAGATATACAAAAAGGCATTCGAAACGCGCAACTATGCCCTAACGCCCTCGCCCTCTCACCCGCACTTACGACCTTATTCGTATGTTGTCGCTGTCGTTGTTGTTCGCTGACTTCAATTCTTAACCCAACTAACTGACTAACCGTCCATCCGTCCGTCTGGCTGTCTGTCTGCCTGAATGACTGATTGTCGCCTGGCTCTGTATAATTTACACGTTTTGCTCATTTCGGATTCTAGGCATCAACTTTGAACAATACAAAATACAATAACAACAACAACAACAAAATGAAGAGAACAAAAAATAAAACAAATCAGTTTTAAAAGTCGCCTTAAATGCGTCGTCGCTGTGATATCTCCACAAGTCGGTAATGTTGACGCACGGCGTGCACAGATATCGACAGCAATGAAATACAACAACAACAACGAGAAGAACAACAACAAAAAGATACAAATTTATTGAAATATCTGCAGTGCAAAAATTATACAAAAATTCCAACAAGTGGCGTAATTGCGCCCAGCGGCAACGACGCCGATGCCGACGCCAACGTCGTCGGTGGCGTCAGACAAAAACGCCGACGTTGTTAATGTTGGCGCTGATGAAGCGACGAACAAAGCAGTGAAAGAGAAAAGGAGTGAGAGGGGGAAGGGGAGGGGGAAAAAGGGAAGGGCGCATGCGATGATGCATTATAATCACTGCACATTTTCGCGCATGCGCAAGCGCTGCCGAATTAAGTTGCGCACACACAAAAGCAATAATCAAGTAAGAATAAAATCAGGAAGGGAGTTATTGGCGGCTTAGCCGAAACTTATATTCTCTTTTTTAAGCATTTTTCGTTATAATTCTTATTGAAAACAGTTTTTCTATGTATGTTAAGTAGAGTACAGACGTGGTATGAAAGGATCACACTGTTGTTAACAGATGTTCTAACTTAACAGTGAAACTAACAGCAGTCAATATTATAACCTAACAGCTGCAGTAAAAGAAGCAGCGTGAGGGTCACACTGTTTTTAACAGATGTTCTTACTTAACAGTGAAGCTAACAGCAGTCAATAACAGAACCTAACTCCCGAAGTAGAAGAAGCAGCGTGAGTCAACAAACCGATCGTAACAGTTGGGGGCAAAATAAGTTAAAAAGAGCTTACCAAACATATCTTAAAACATTAACATATTTCTTTATATCATATCTAATAAAGTTAAATCACATATTCAGAAAAGTCTTATTTTCTGCGGTACAAACGTCATGATAACATTAATGGACTCTTTTCGCAAAACATTTGTAAGAAAGAGCAGCGTCAAGACAAAGAAAAAAGCAGGCTGCGCATAAGGAAAAAAATAGTAGCGCTTAGAACGTCAGTCAGAAAACAATCTGATTGCGCACATCATTTGCCCTTTTCGCTGCTGCATTTATAAGCAATAATAAATAATAAATGTATAAAGACAAACAAAAAAAAAAAACAAAAAAAAAACTGGTTCGGCAATTTCTCACTTGCTGCGCTGCGCTGTGGCATGCAACAAATGTGCGTGTCCAAAGTCATTTAAGCGAATGTGAACGCGCCCCGAGTGCAAAGTTGAGTTACAAATGGACGGACGTGCGCAATAATAAAAACAAAGCAGAAGAAGCATGAATATTATGCCGCACTTTATTTGCCATGCTTAACTTTCGTGATTTCTTGCTTCTTTGCTTTTTTGTTGATTGGTTGAACTTAAACTTTGCTCAATGTGAACTTTCTTTAAACCCAACACGGCACTAATTTAACACACCTCACCTCTGCTCACCACAGCTCACCACACCGCACACACTTAACAAACTCAACACGGCTGTACATGTTCGGTCTGCCTGCCTGATTGCCTGCTTGCAAGCGAAGGTTCTTAGTTTGCTTTGTTTGCGTGTCCCAAGCCAGGAGCAAAATTCAAAGGTTAGACTTTTGACGTTTCACTGCCAACGTTCCTCGCCGCCGCCGTTGCGACGCTTTAACCAACATGTTGATAAACCTGTGTGACGCCAGCGGACATTAAAGCGGACTGCGCAGCGCTGCCAACCTTTCAGGGAGCTTCAGTAAGCAGCACTACCGGCCTGCCTGCCTGCTTCACTCAATGACTGACTGACTGCCTGCGTCTGCATGTGTGTGTGTGTGTGCGCTTTTCGACTCGTTTTGCATTTTAATTTTGTGATTTTCGTTGTTCTTTTTTTTTTCTCTTTTTCAATATTGTCGTTTTTTTTTTCTGTTCTCAATGAATTTTTGTTTTTATTATCATTATTAATATTATTACTTTTTAATACAACAAGTTCTGTTTGGCTTTCGTTATGAAATACATATTTTTATTGGTTATTGTGCTGTTTTTTCTTTTAATAAACTTAAACAAAATAAGCTTCTTTGGTGTTGGCTTGAAGCAAAGTCATAAAACAGTTGACACTGAATTAGCTTCATTAAAAATATACAAATAAAAATGTTATAATGAACCAAAAATGTCACAAGAGTGCATGACTTTAATATACACTATAAGAAATGAGTGTAGAATAGTTTGTTTGCCAAACATATTTCATACAAACGTTAACTATTCATGAAATAAGATTTCAGAGTTTAGAACCGTTGGAATTTTGTGGCCAAATTTTCAAATAAAAAACTATCTATTAGATCTAAAAATCGAGCTCGCTCTAAGCTCAAAGCAATGAAAGCCAAATCCATTTATTTATCACTATTTTATGAAAAGTGTTAATAGACAATCAAGTCTTGACAGTTGAAGGCATGAAAACAAAATGCAGAAGAAGCAGAAAGTCAACTGCATGACAAATATTGTATTATTGAAATAAGCAAAGCGAACAAATGTACAAACCAACAAAACTAACAAATAAATAAATACAAAAAAAAAATAAGAGAGAAAAAAACCTTCATGAAAAGACTAAATAAATATGTAACTAAATTTAACAAAGAGTAAAATGATAGTTGAACTTTCAACACCTTTTTCTTGCTTGCGCCAACAACAACAGCAACAACAGTAACAGCACCGCTTACATGAGCGTGCCGAACACAACCCAACGGCCCAGCAAGCAAAGCAACAGCAAGCAACGTTCAGTCTGCTGGCGTGCAATGTGCCTCGCAATGGTCACTCTAGCAACAACAACAACAACAACAACCATTTGGCATGACTTGAACCGATTGTGAATGAAACGAAATAATGAGAAGAAGCGGAGAGGCGGAACAATACGAGAAAATGCACAAGCAGAAAAGACAGCAAGTGCAAGCGAGAAAGACTGATGGTCTTAAGTCTTGTCTTGGTAAGTTGTTGTTGGCAGAGCAAAAAAAAAAAAGAGGCTGAGGGGTGTGGGGCACGACTTGTTTAACTGTCACTTACCGGAATAACACCAAGCTGGCCATACTACTGGAGTTTCAGTATCAATTTCCTTCATTATGGTTCAACATATTGTCAAACCGCACCGCATACAATTTTCTTCTTCTTCTGCTTTGCTGGCTTGCTTGTTTTTTTTTACTATTATTATTATTACTATTATTGTTGTTGTAGTTGTTATTATTATTGCTGCTGATTTTAGTTGTAGTTGGTTTATTAGTTAGCAATTTTTATGCTTCTTCTTATTGTTGTTTTTTTTTTATTATTTTTTTTCATCAGGTGCGACACTAAAAAGAGACAAGAAGAAGAAAAGAAAATAAATTAGTATAAAATGAAGAAAAAAAAATGGAAATTGAAATTATTTATTAAGTTGTTTAAGCGTTTTTCTTTCGCGTTCAAATAAAATATAACTATTTTTTCTTTTCAATTAAATTTTGCTTGCAGTTGTTGTTGCTATTGTTGTTGTGCATTTACAACGCTTGATTTCTTCCCCATTTTTTAATAAGTAATCAGTGTCGATGACTTGATTTGCCGTTAGCGTAATTAGTTTATTTTTATTTGTGCCTTTTCTTTTTTTTCCTTCTTTTATTATTATTGGCAGTTAAAACAACAAAACAAAACAACAAAAAACAAAGAGCGGAGAAGGCAAACATTTGTCTTGCTCAGCGTGTATAATAAAACAACTGTAAAAAAGAAATACTTTGCATGGCAACATTTCAATTAAAGTTCATCTCATTGTGGTGAACGTAAATTCTCAAGCGAAGACTACTTGACTTGAGGTCATAGAAGGGAGATCCTACAAAATATAATGATAAAAAATGAGTAGGACGTTAAGACTAATTGATAGAGCCATGTCCGTAAGTCTTTCCCATGCGTCTGTCCGTATTCAACAATGGTTCCGGAGCCTATAAAAGTTGGAGACCGGAAATTTGTTGATTAGTCTAATCAGATTCGGCAACAGAATAAGTTTGCTTGGATTTGTGCCACGCCCACTATCTTACCACTCAACTAACATTGTCAACTCCTTTAAAAGGTTATATAGTTTATAGGTATAGTTTAAGAATGTATCAATTCCAATTTTGCTTCTTTCCCTCATTTACCCTTAAGCCTGGTTTTCTTTAAATAATTTTACCGGCTACGGTAATTAAGGTAGAAACGTAAAAGCTTCTTTGTAAAACTTAAAACTACATACCATAAAACAACACTCCCCCATATTTTTGCCCCTCAAAGATCTTTAAGCCGTAATTGGTCTAAAATTCATTCGTTCGTTTGCTGTAAAAGTTTAAAAAAGGTTTCAATTGCAATTTTGCATATTGTAAAATAGCAATTTCAAATTATAGCTTATAAACTCTTATGCAAAAAAGGCGTGGCAACGCCTACTATGAGTGCAGCGCATCATACTGTCAAGTAACCCCAACTCTAACGCCTTTAATTATTGGTTTTTGAACATGATTTGCATTTCAATTTACCTTTCTATGACTGTCAAATGTTCATGTCGCCCAAAAAAGTATCCAAGCGTTTGGTTTTTTGTTATACATAATCATACACGTGTATATGTGTGTGTGTGTGTGTGTGAGATATGTTTATTGTATTTGCACTTTTGTCACTTTTTTGCTGCTTTTTTACAGCAACTTTAATGAGCGTTTAAAATGAACCTGTTACTCGTTTTGAAATTTTGCTCCACACTTTTGACACTCTCATTTGTTGTTGCTGCTGATGTTGTTGTTGTTGTTTTAAGCTTCTGCTTTGCAGCCAACCTTTTTTTTGCGCCGCTGCTCGTTTTTATTTCCGCCTGCGCTTTTTGACTTTATTTGTCTTGTATCTTTTTGTTGTTGTTTTTTTTTTCGTGCAACGAAGTTTAATTTTTGTTTGTTTTTTTTTTGTATATTTATTACTTATTTTTTATGATTTTTTTTTTTCGTTTTTCTTTTATTTATTTATGTTTATTAATGAATAAAACACGCGCGAGCGCACTTTCGATACAAATACAAATAAAGATACAAATTAAAAATTAAATAATTTTATATTTTGTGTGTTTGGTGAATTATTTATTTATATATATTTTGTTGTCATTGCTTTTGTTGTTGTTCGACGGTTTTATGCATTTGTATCTTTAACCTTTAAAACCACATTTCGCACTTGTTTTGCTTGCTTAATTCTGCTTTAAAAAAACTAACTAACTTTTGACTTTTAAACTTTTTTAATAAACTTTTGTTCACATGCACACAGATACAACGACAACGACAGATACAATGCTAAACATGCGTCATTTGGCATAGCACAGTGGAAAGATACATTTTTTTAAACTTTTTTTTGCATAATTTTAGCTCAACTTGATTTGAAATGATAACTTTTTGCTTAGCGTAAAAAGCACATATGAGATACTTTACAATTTTGTAGCTACAAAAACAATAAGCAGCTATGTTATTCTCACAACATCTTTTATGTATGTTGTTGTAGTTTATTGTGTTATTGTTATTGTATTTTGTACGCTTTGCGTAATCTTCATTAATTAATAGTCACGTGCTTCTTGCTTATATTTTACTACTTTTGTATTGCTTGCATTTTTAGCTCAGTTTAGCTTATTTCACATAATTAATTGTTAATGAAATTTTGTATCTTTTTTAACGTTTACAATGACAAATTTTTAACGCACGTGAGTTTTATTTACAGCCAAAAACTTATCAATATTGTTTATGACATATTTCTCGTACAATAAAAAGCATTGATTTGTTATCGCAACGCACAAATTGCAATCTATGCTTTTTCTATAAAACCGTGTTTTCAATCGCATTGAACCGAATGCCGAATTGAAAGAACTTGCGCGCGCACTTTGAGAACGCGTAGCGCTTAGATTCGTCTTCACACGCGCACTTTGCCGCTAACACAAGCGTACTAGCGTTACTTTGGCCGTCAAAATGAGTAATGAAACCCCCAAAATGTGCGCGCGCTCAAAATGTGCTCAAACCAATCCGATGCGAGATCCAAAGCGCCAACACACGCACACACAAACTCATATACACATATACAACAAAAAGGCACGTGCGGGCACATCAAACTGAGAGCGCCACAAAGCAAATCTCTGAGCAAAGCGTTGATTATCAGCCAAAAGCAACAACAACAACAACTATACGTATGTTCTATTTGTTCATGCAAAGAGCATAAATGAGCGCGCCAAGCCGTTAAGAGCGCGAGAGCGAGAGAGAGTACAAGTGAGAACGTATAAAATTAAAAGAGAATTCGAAAAAAGTGCATTTGCCCGACACAACAACAACGTGTGGCGCTCACTCTCTCAGTCTCTGACTCTCTTTTTTGTGCACGCACACATTTAAATTAAGCTCCATGTGTGTGTGTGTTGGCGCTGTGTGTATTCAAACAATCGAGCGAAACGCATGTTGTCAACGCTGCTGCACTGTAAACGGACAGCGGACAACGGCCAACGGCGGCGACAACTGCAAAAGGGTTCAATGAAGGTCACCTGGTCAGAGTTCAAGAAGACTGACAATGAGTTCGTCTAAACGGACAGACAGACAGATTGACATGGCTGACTTAACTGTCTGTCTATTTGAATGTTGCTTACTTGCTTGCTTTGCTGTCTCTGTTTCATTTGTGATTTGTTTGCGCGTTGACTTGCCTTCATTTGCCCAGCGCAGTGAAGTGCATTGCGACCCAACGCGGCCAACTCACGTTGCAGTGTGCACAAATCGTTGAAACGTCAGCGATAAAGCGACACTGGCAAAGGCAAAGCCAACAACAACAACGACGACGACAGCTGATAGCTCAACGACCGCACAATTTTCTTGTTGTTGTTGTTGTTGTTGTCGTTGTTGCTGGTTTTCTTTCGTTTTCACGCATAGAATGTGACGCGCATAAAATGCCAAACTCGTTGTTAGACAAGCGCGGTCGGCGTGTGAACCTTTGGCAACGGACGTGATACTTTGGCCTCACTGTCAGACACACACACACACATATGTACGTACACACTTGGCCTCATTTGATTTGTTCCATGTGAAATGTTTGTGCATAGAATATTATTTGTTGTTAATAAACGTTTGCATTTATTTGATTTGTTAACATTTTGGAACTGTAGAATGTATCTGTAAAGCTTTTAAGAATATTCTTCAAGCGTTGTCATGTTGTCGTCAGTCACCTTTCAGTGTATCAACAGCAAGAACAAGAATTCACCACCGCAAACAACAAATCGCACGCGTACATCTAAAAATAAACAACGTCAGTCGACGTCAACAGAAGCTGCGCGGCAGCATTTGTCCTAAAGTATCTTTTGCTGCAACCAACAAAAGCGTAGATACATATATACCTATACATATGTACATATATGTGAGTTCACTTGAATTGAACTAAAGCCAATCGAACTGATCTCAATTTTTGTGTGTCTTTTTTTTTCATTTTCAACATTTATCAGACAAAAGATACTTTCTTAGCTATACAGATACATACGTTGTCACCATGTGATCGGCATGTCATTGCTGTCATTTTGCTGTTGCCCACAATGTGTTGTCCTTTGAATGTATCTTTTTTATTTTTTTTTTTTTGTTTTTATTGTATCTACAAATTTGTATCTATCGTTCGATCGATCGTTGGTTTGACGAACTTTTATGCCGCTTAGCTTATTTTCAAGTGTTTGTGTGTGTGTGTGTGTGTACCTTGGCTGATTTTCTGCGAATTGCGTTATTTAAATAGACATAACCCGGGACGACATTAACAGCAAATATATCAAACTGACAGGCGTGCAAAAACACTCACACATACGCCAACACACACAGATACATGTGCGCGATACATACACTCATAGAGCAAAGGCGAAGTGAACTTTGCGGTATGAAAAAAAAAAGCACAAGAGTCTCACATATATATTTAACATGCATGCTGTTGTTGTTGTTGCCATGGCACACGCTCCACTTTGGCTTTGCTCAAGTTGCAGTCCATTAAAATCACAACAACAACAACAACAACAAACAACAGAAAACACTTCACAAAAGATACAAAAGTCAAGTTAATGCTGCAGTTTCGATACTTTTGCTCAGTTCAGTTCGCAGAATTCCGTACGAAAGATCAGAGACCTTGTGACCTCTGTTCCCTTGCTGCTGTTGTTGTTGCTGCTGCTGCTGTTGTTGCTGTTGTTGTTGTTGCTGCCGTCTGCTGTCTTGTGATCTTTCGCGCATTTATGCCGCATTGCCCCAACCAAGCAACCAACCAACCAACATGCCTCAAACACGTCGCATCGCATTGCGCTCTCAATCGCGCTACAAGGCAAAATGTCGGATTTGCGAAAAATAAAAGCACAAACACACACAGACATACACACACACACATGTGTGAGTGCTTCGTTGCGTTAGTGTGCGCAACACAACTAGAGTTCTAAAAATATTCGACGCCAACTCAGGTCGCTCGATCGGTCGTCTGTCGTCTGTGGCCGCGCTGGCCCCTCAGTATGTGCCCCTCTGTCGATCGGTCGGTCGGTCGGTCGGTCGGTCGGTCGTTTGGTCGATCGGTCTGGTCTCGTTTGGGTTAAGAGT
>JBAMBP010001828.1:0-71301 GCA_037044515.1 Phortica magna
GGCAGCGGCGCGCACCACCTGTGCCAACGTTCGCCGCCAGGAATCCGCCCGCGTGGGCCTGGCGTGTGCGCGGCCGTCGTGGCCGGGGGCCCAGGGACATGACCGGCCGCCCGGGGGGTTCTCCGGCGGCGCGGGCGACGGGGCCGGTCGCCCCGGCGCGCTGGCGCCCCGTCGATCCCGCCCGCCCCGCCGTTTCAGGCGACCGGGGCCATGCGGCTTCCCTTCTGATCCAGGGGGGTTGGGGAAGGAGGGGGCCGGGGATGGGTCTCCAAGGCGCATCTGGGTCGCAGCCTCATTGCCGCACCACGGTTTGCCCGCTCCCGCCCGGGAGGACGGGCACGTGCCACGGAACAGGGACCGCTGGCGGCGTCCCGGGGCGGCGGGCCGCGCCGGTGACGGGTCGCGCCGCCCCCCCCCGCGCCAAGGCCCGGGCGGCGTCCGTGGGGCGTGCGGCGGCGTCGGCCCCGCGGGGCGCCGCCGACCCCCACCTCACCGCGGTTGTTCCCGACGCCCACTCGCGCGGCACTGTCCCGGTGTGGCGTCTCTCTCCCCCGCCCCCGTTGGTTTTCGTTGGTGCCGGGACCGCTCGCGCGGCTGCGCGTTGGGTCGGGCGCTTCCTCGCCACGCCGTTGGCCCTAGTATCTGTCCTGGCGAAAACGCCGGCTTCGGGGCGCGCCTGGCCGTGGGTGCCTTCTGGGAACCCCGGGCTCATTCCGCTCTAGGGTGGGGTGCTCCCCTACCCCGCCGGCCTCCTGTTGCCTTCCAGGTCCTTTTGCAGGCACGGCGCGCGCGGTGTCGGTGACGCGGGCACGGTTTCCTTGGGGCGTGGGGCCGTGGCCGCGCACTGAATTCTTTGGCGCGGCGCTTCGCCCAAAAGCGGGGCAATGATGGCGCGGCGCGCCGCGCAGGGGTCCGGTTTACTTTTCGCATTCCGCAAAGAGAAAAAACGTTGGCGCTGGGCCGGGGAGCGGCGCGGGCGCGCTTTGGCGGCAAGGCGCCGCTTGCCCCGGTGGCGCATGGCCCCTGGCCGCGGACGGCTGCGCCGGAGCGGATTTATCCCGAGGCGTCGCGCTGGGTCTCGTGGGACTGGCGAGTCCCGAGTGTGACTGTGGGGGCGTTGGATTGTTTCATGGGGTGTACGGGATTCATGGGATTTTCGAGAACGCGGGGGATCGGCGAGTCTTCTCCGCGGCTTCGTCGTTTTGGCCGGTGGGGGATCGGGCCCCGGGCTTCCGGGCCGTGGGGTGTTCCGATGGGGCGCCCCGCTCCGGATGGGTCGCATGGGGTTTGCCCAATGGGGGCGGCGGGGATATGCCCCCCCCCCCCCGCCCCGAAGGCGCGGCCGGGCTGGCGCCGGCGCATCCTTCTTTCCCGTTTGTGCTCTGTCGCGGCATGGTTTTCCCTTCCTTGACCGTAAACTATCCTTTATGCGCCTCCGCGTCTCTCCTTTCCGTCCGGGACATTCGGGTCCCGGTCTACGAACTTGGCCGGTGCTTTGTTTTTCCTGAGAATGGTGGGGGGTTGGTGGCGTGTTTTTTTTTGTTTAGGAACGTCGCCGTTGTTCCTTTCTCGCCTCCAGATTCTGTTTTGGTCACCGATGTCTATATGACGCGCCGTGGGGTGCGACACACGGTGCTGTGACGCATTTGCCCATTTGATGCGTACGCACGGTTCTTACATCTCCTGTTCCAACATATTCACTGCTTTCCTCTCACGCACTGTTGCCTTGACTCTCCTCACATAAGCCGATTCTTCTACTGCAGAATTCTCCCCATCTCACACCTCCGTCTTTTAACCCTCCGATGCCGGTTTGGGCAGTGGGAACTACGAACAAGGCCAAGGTGGAGTGCGTCCAGGCCGTCGTGGAGCGCTGCTTCCCCGACCAGCAGCACACTGTTCGTCCTGTCAAGGCCGAGTCTGGCGTCAGTGACCAGCCCATGTCCGCAGCAGAGTCGCAGCGGGGCTGCGTCCAACGAGCGAGGGAGGCTTTGCGTTTGGTGCCAGATGCCGATTTTGGCGTTGGTATTGAGGGCGGTGTTGAAGCCATCGGAGACAAGTGGTTTGAGTGCGGGTGGATGGCTGTTATAGAGCGTTCCACTGACAAACTGGGCATCGGGTCCTCCGCAAGGTTTGAGATGAGTCCAGTTCTTATGGGGCCTCTCCTGACAGGGGACGGAGCTCTCTGAAGTTATCGACCGAGCTGACTGGGGAGAAGGACGTCCGCTCTGGCCTCGGAGCCATGGGTGTCTTGACAGGCGGACACCTGGGTCGGGCGGAAGCGTACAGTCACGGACTCATCTTTGCTCTGGCTCCCTTCTTGTCTGAATCCAAGTTCTGGAAATGACGACTTCTGACGTATTTACCGTTTCCATGTCAACGCGTATTCATTACTGTACCACAGTTATTCTAGTCCTAAAGATGAAAGCAGATACGGTTATTGAGTACCACATGGTAAAGCCAAGGTATGAGCTCGGACTTTGAGAATCTGATGCTCAAAGGTCTTCTTATACGTTGTTAAGTCTTTACCTCTCTTTTGTGTTTGCTGGCGTCGCTGTTTTCTGGTGCAGCTCTTCACTTTTCATGACTCTATTTCCACTTTTCTGCTTATCCAACACCGATGTATCTGTAGTGACGGTTTTGCTTTCGTTCTTCTCTTCGGCCATTCACCCATACTACCCACAGTCACGGAGTACTCCACACGACACAGTCTGGCCGTGGACCGAGCACGTCTGGACCTAGCTTTGCTTATGCGAGGGCATGCCAGAGCAATCGTAGTACTCAGACAACACATACTTTTTGTCCTTCTGCCCCCTTCACTAGTCTGCAGCATCCAGATGCCTGTTTGGGCGGTGGGAACCACGAATAAGGCCAAGGTGGAGTGCGTCCAGGCCGTTGTGGAGCGCTGCTTCCCCGACCAGCAGCACACTGCTCTGTCCCTGTCAAAGCCGAGTCTGGCGTTAGTGACCAACCCATGTCTGCATCAGAGTCGCAGAGAGGCTGTATTCAGCGGGCGAGGGAGGCTTTGCGTTTGGTGCCGGAGGCCGACTTTGGTGTGGGGATCGAAAGCGGTGTTGAGGCCGTTGAAGACAAGTGGTTTGAGTGCGCATGGGCGGCTGTCATCGAACGGTCCACTGACAGACTGGGGCTCGGGTCATCAGCGCAGGTCGAGATGAGCTCTGCTTTCATGACTCCGTTGTTGCAGGGAAAAGAACTTTGTGACGTTATTGATGAACTGTCGGGTGAGAAAGACGTCCGGTCGGGTCTAGGAGTCATGGGTGTTTTAACGGGCGGCAGGGTGCGTCGGGCGGAAGCGTACAGTCACGGGGTCATTTTTGCCTTAGCTCCCTTCCTCTCCGATTCCAAGTTCTGGAAGGAGTGATGTCTTATATTTTCTTGGTACTATCTTAATATTTATTTTACCTTTCGAAGTTGGTCCGCCACAAAAAAAGAAAGGCTAGAAATCCAAAGGTTTTTAATCTAGATCGTTAGTACAAAGTACAGTTTTAAAATACCTTTCAACAATTCCTTTACATCCTTTTCTTTCTTTCCTTTTCACTTCTTCTGTGTTAACTGAAATCAGTGTATCTCCCACTACTCTTTGTCACTTTCGTTCTCCTCCGCTGGTCTGCTACTCCGTTCATTTTCTCATTCTCCCATCTTCACTCCTCTCGCCCCAACATATTCATAGTAGCACTTTTGCTTACATTTCATATCCCACTTACCCACAATACACAGGAGACTCTGCCCAATACCAGAGATGTTCACCCTGGTTGGCCTGGGGCTCGGGGATGCAAACGACATCACACTCAAGGGCCTTGAGGCCGTGAAAGAAGCGGATATTGTCTACCTGGAGGCGTACACTTCCTTCTTGATCAACAGCAGTGCCGAGAAGCTGAGTGAGTTTCTACTCAAGCCTGTGATCGTTGCCGATCGGGAGATGGTCGAGAGCGGTGTGGTGCTGGAGGGGGCGGAGGAAAAGAAAGTGGTGCTGCTCGTGGTGGGTGATGTGTTTGGCGCCACCACGCACTCTGCACTTGATTGTGCGCTGCCACGAAACAAACATAAAGTGCAACGCAGTGCATAATGCTTCTATCATCAATGCTGTCGGGTGCTGCGGATTGCAGCTGTACCGTTTCGGCCAGGTCCTCTCACTTTGCTTCTGGACCGAGACGTGGCGCCCGGATTCGTGGTACGAGCGCCTCCTGAGCAACCGCAATGCCGGGGTTCATACTCTCCTTCTTCTGGACATCAAGGTGAAGGAGGTGTCTAATGAGAACCTCGCGCGCGACAGGAAAATCTACGAGCCTCCGCGCTACATGACCATTAAGCAGGCTATTGAGCAGGTCCTGGAAGTTGAGAACACGCAAAAGGCCGGTGCCGTCGCTCCTGATGGGAGCACATTGGCGATTGGAGTTGCCCGCATTGGTTCGGAAACGCAGCAGGTTGTGGCTGGGCCAATGAAGCACCTCTTGAACGTAGACTTTGGGGAACCGCTCCACTCACTCATTATCGCAGGAGATGTTCACGAATGCGAGATGGACGCATGTGAAGTTGTTCATGCTGCCGAATGCGGAGTGACACTGAAGACTGGTCTTTTGTATTGTCTCACCACCCTTCCCCTTTTCTTTATTAATCTGTAACATCGACCTTAAACGCGTAAAGTATTTCAGTACGTTTGATTCTCTCCACAGCATTGCAAACACCACTGTCCCTTACCGATACCAGGGAGGGTTTCTTAGGTTTCTTCTGACACTGCATTCCCCTCCCAAGTCGCCACGTGGTGATTTCCCGTGTGGTGTCTACTTAGTATGGTTGACTATTCCCCATCCCTTTTCCTCCCACTACGTCCTCAACCAGAAACTGAAAAAAAGAAACGACAAGAAAAGCCCTAAAAGTACGCTTTAAATAGTATCAAGGGGATGACGATGGACCCCCCTTCCTTGTCAACACAGAATCTGCTCCACCATGTTTTCAAGTACTCAAAATTCCCGCTGGCTCTCTTGGCATCCAACCCCGAGGCCCGGTCCCTAGCGGAAGGATCCGGTCAGGAAATCACTGTCTCCTCCAACAAGTACACATTCAGTCAGAAAGGTGGAAGGAACCAGCTCATCTGCGATATCTCCGATGGGTACGGGACGCTGTTCACTCGGTGGTGGCTGCGGAAAAGCTATTCCCTGTTTGGGCTCACGCTCAAGTACGGAAAGGTCGGGTCTCCGAACTATATCCTTTCCCTTGGGGAGATGCTGTCG
The DNA here is from genome assembly GCA_037044515.1 of Phortica magna. Lineage (NCBI taxonomy): Eukaryota > Metazoa > Arthropoda > Insecta > Diptera > Drosophilidae > Phortica > Phortica magna. The sequence continues at coordinate 5,250 of JBAMBP010001828.1, forward strand.
CTAGGGATGATTGAACGTCTGGAGGTCTCTGGGTTGACCCTACCGGGAACCCCTCAAGATCACTTACCCTTTCTCACGCAGCGCGGGACCCTGGAGGTGTTCCGTCTCCGCGAAGTGATTGCCCCCTTGAATGAACTGCTGACGGTGCTGTCGTCGTGCTCCGCCACGCTATCGGCTGTGGAGCTATCTCACATCACCCTCCCCACTCTTCAGATATTTGGTCTGTGCCCGCTTCTCTCCGAACTTGAGCTGCGAAACACTGCCATCGGGAATATGAAGATGATGGTCGCCGCGAACCCCAGCCAGGACCAACCCGGTTCCCCAGAAGACGCTGCGAGGAACGCGGAGCTGATGGCCGGGAAGCCTTTCTCCGACCTTGCGCCCCTCCGGTTTCTCCAAAAACTCGACCTTAGCCGATGCCGGGAGGTGATGAACTTGTCGGGCCTCCGGCTGTGCGATTCTCTCCGCAGTCTCAATCTGACCTCATGCAACGTAACGGAAGAGAACATTGAACAGCTGGGCCGGATGGAATTTCTCACTGACCTTCTGCTGTCCCGTGCCCGCATCACAAGCGTTTGCGCGCTCGCAGGGTGCAAGGCACTGGTAAAGCTGCAGCTCTCCAACTCAATGGTCAACGGGGACGGAATTGCCGGCCTTGAGACGCTACCGAACCTCACACACCTTGACCTCTCGTATTCCCGTGTGGAGAACGTTACCTCGCTCGCCTCCAGTGAAAGTCTTGTGTCACTGAACATGTGGAAATCGCTCGTCACAAGTCCTGGACTGGAGGGGGTGGGACGGATTCCCCTCTTGGCGCATCTGCTGCTCGGCGACAACACGATCGACAACACTTCCTTTTTGGCCGGTGCCTTCCATTTGAAGAAACTGGTATTGCAGTCCACGCACATTACCAGCGAGTCTATGGCCTCTTTGATAGACCTTCAGGGACTCGAAGAAATCAACCTGAGTCACACACAGGTCACGAGCATCGCAACTCTGCACCACTGTCGCGAGCTTCGGAAGATAGACGCACAGAACACGTTTGTCGACGGCAACGGCCTTCAAAACATCAACCAGCTCCCGCTTTTGGAGGTCCTCCTGCTGACTAATTCGTCAGTTGACCACTTGGATGGCCTGCGTCAATGCCCCTCACTGCGCGAACTGCACCTCAAGCGCTGCCCCAAGCTGCGACCCGACGCGCTCGAGAGCCTTGACGGCATCGCAACGCTGGAGTTGCTGATGGTGACCCACAGCGAGGTGTGCACGGCCCAATCGCTCTGCACCTGCACGGCGCTGCAGCAACTTAACTTGTGGTTTACGCATGTGAACGATGACGGCCTCGACGTTCTTTCCGAGCTGCAGCAGCTGAACGAAGTGGACTTGGCGGAGACTCGCATCACCGGCGTCACCGCTTTCCTGCACTGCTACGGTCTCACCGCACTCACCCTTTACAGTACTCCGTTGACTTCGGTGGAAGGTCTGGAGGGGCTTCCGTTGCTGAAGCGCCTTGATTTGGCCGGCACCAAGATAACGTCGGTGAGCTGCTTGGCGGGGTGCTGCTCGCTGGAGATTCTGAACATTTCCGACACCGAAGTCGACGATGCTGGGTTTCAGGGGATCGGCCGCATTTCCACGCTGCGCAGCCTGATGCTGTCTTCAACCAAGGTATCCAACATCGGGGAGCTCGGTGCGTGCAACTATCTTGAAGAGCTCTTCGCCAAGAGCACGCCAGTCAACTCCGAGGGCATCACATTTCTGGAATGCGCCAGCTCGCTCGCCAAGGTCAACCTGTCTTACACTCAAATTGAGACCGGCATCATTCGCTTCGCGCAGTGCCGGAAGCTGACGAAAACTCAATCTCAAGTGCACAAACGTGCACACCGAAGAGGTGGAGGCGTTGCGGCCGTATCTGCCGCAGTGCAACATCTCCGAAAACTCCAAACAGCGAGCCGAGAAGGGAATTCACTTTTGAGCTTTATACACATATGCTCACTTTCCTTTCGTCAAGAATCCCCTACACAAAAAACAACAACAACACATGCTTATTCACTCCCCCTTTTTCCATTTTCTCCCTTTTCACTTTTATTTTCACATAAACATTCTTTTCCCACCGCTTCTCCCCTGTCCCTTCCCTCCTTGCGGGGTCTCCCGTGCCGTCCCCCCGATCATTCGCTTTCATCATCGCTCCTTTTTTCCACCACAATGCTTCGCCTTAGTGTCCTACACTGCCAACTACCATGTTGACTACTGATGCGCCTTGGCCGTGCTCCTCTGTTTTTGTATCCGCGCCAACACTGAATTGATTGGTCTGCCAATGTGATTCTCGTGCCCACGTTTCGGTAGCCCTTACATTTTCCGATCAACGAAACACAATTTCTATTCCTCTCTTCCACGTCTTTCTCTATATCATCGAAATCATCGCAAAGGAAAATGAAGAAGACGCGTCTCTTTTCGGCGCTCTGCAGCCGCTCCGCCGTTCTGCTGAACTTTTTCCCACTGGGGTATGCTTCCGGGCCCCGCAACAAGAGTGTGGTGCTCCCACCGAATATGCTGGACGGCAAGAGCGTCAACTCCATGAAGAAGCTGGAGGGCCCGCTGGACAAGCACCCCAACCTGGTGCCGCGCGACAAGCTGAAGCTGCGCTGCGAGCACTGCAAGTTCCACTGGATCCACGACACGCTCGTCGTCCGCTGCCCCGCGCACCCCGCCGAGCACAACCAGCGCGAGATGTGGCTCAACCCCACCTGGACGTGGGGGAAGCAGCAGCCGTACGAGTACTACAAGTACCTGCCCACCAACGTCAACCCCCGCACCGGCATGCCCCTCGCCAGGGAGGATGCCAAGGGCATGAACAACGAGCGGCGCTCCCAGGGTCTTCCCACAAAGACGCGCCTGCTGGCCAGGGAAAGTAGGGGCATCGCCCGACACATCACCGGGCTCGGTGTCTACAACCGCCGGTGGAAAACCCGCTTCCCCTTCGCCACGTAATGATGTTTCACGTTACTTTTGCTGGCGTTTCCAGTCCCACAATCATATGTGTGCTGTGTGTACCTACAACCAAAACAAAAGTGCTTCTCGAACCACGGACTCTGCCGCAGTGATATATCTTACTAGTCCTCTTCTTTGAGTTTTACTGGGTTTGCGACACTCAGTCCTGCAACTTGAAGTGCAGTAGTGTCGCTACCGTCCAGCTGATGTCCCGTAATGCGAACACTCTTACTCCTACTTCACCCCGTCTCCCCTCACTCTTCCCTCTCTCACTCTTCCACACACCAGATTTCAACAGAACAAATGAGTGCCGATCCCGAGGCGCCGGCGGACCCCGGCCGCACGAGCGGCGGCCACGTCATCCGCAACATGATCTACTCCCACGACGCCGCCGGCGACCTCACGATTGTGACCGGCTGGCAGGACCAGGGGGCGCGTGAGTACAACCAGGAGATTGTGCGGCCGGCCCGCTTCGACATGCCGCGCCAGCACCCGTGCAGCGCGCTCAACCTGGAGCTCATCAAGTGCTCCTTGGGGTGCCCGCCCGAGATGAAGCTGGGCGGCCGCACGGCGACCTGCAACGCCGAGCGCCACGCCATGATGAAGTGCATGGTCAAGAACAAGAACTGGACCGAGGGCCAGAAGAGCTCTCGCGGGGGCTGGCGCCAGTGGATTGGGCTGTAGCTTGGTGCCCAAGTGTTTCCTCTTTCTCTTCCGCCACCGCTTTTCTCCTGACATGTGTGTTGACAGACTGCTGCTCCGCTCTGTTGCACATCTCACTCACATACGTACATTAATCACTTACTCGTTAAAAGAAAACAATTGCCATTTTTCCTCATTCATGTTTGTGTTCTCGCTACTTTTTCGAGCATCACCACCGCTCTCGCAGACTTTGCTAATGCTTCTATTGAAGAGTTTCCCCTGACAAGGTCCCTGTTATGACCGTTCTTCCTACACCGTCTTTTCTATCCCTATCCCCTTACCGCCTAAAATCCAGAAGTTAACTCTCGTTCTGTCCACCAGTTCGTCCACTAGGAAAAAGTAAACCCACCCCAAGTCCCCCCCTCTACAATGCTGCGCCGCACCATCCCCGCCGTCAGCTTCACGGTCTCCCACCGTGCGCTGATGATCAAGCCCAGCCGCACCCTGCTCGGCGACGACATGCACTCGTCCGACCGCTTCAAGGCCGTCCTTCGACGAGCTGCCCATGACTCTCATCGGCGCCTCCTTCAAGGAGCGCTACGAGTGGCACTGGCGCTGCATGTACCAGCTCGGTCTCCGCGACTCGACCCGCTTCACCAAGGTGCGCGTCGCGCTCAACTGGGCTGCCCTCGTGGCCTTCCTGTACCTGACGTACATCTCCTTCTTCTACGCGTCCATCTACCACGTCTACTACATGGACTGGCCGGAGGAGTTCAAGCGCGAGAACTCTCGCGAGTACGCGCTCGCCCACGGCGGCGACGTGTGGGCCGGAGACGGTAAGTTCATCCGCCCCTACTTCCACATCAACCCCCCCATGTTCACCATGACTGAGGAGGAGCTGTAAAAATGCGACACTGCGTGAGCTATGCCACAAGACAGTTTTTTTTTTCCCCCTTCTAATGGTTTTGATGAGGATAGGTGCGCTCAGCGTTTTCTGTTGTTTCCCTTTTCCTCTATTTTTAGTTTTATTCAAGTAGCATTTTGGTAAAAAAAAAATCCCTTTGGAGAAGGGAAAGACACATTTTAGTATTATTTATTCCTATTCTTTTAAATATTTCCTGAAATTCGTATCTTGATTTCTGAAAGAAAAGCAGCTAGTACTTTGTTTATTTCGTATTTCATTCCATCAATTTAGAAGGATTCTCCAAATGAAATCAAAAAAAAAAAAGACGATCACAGTGACAAACAAGCTGTGTCTTGAAATAATGTGGCTTCTTTTACAGAGCCTGTGCTGTGTTTGCCAACGTTGACGGTCACTTGATTGCGGGACCGAGCGCTTGTTTTGTAAAGGAATGAAAAACTATTTGCTGTCCTTTTTCTTCTCAGTTTCCACTCGACACCATTTTGTTGATACTGATTCTGCTCATTCTCACGTGCTACTGTACTCTTTCCAATTTCTCTCTCCCCCACCTTTTCTTCCACTCACACAGTCATACAAGATGTTCACCGTTCGCTGCCCACGCGCGCTTGTGTGGCACCCGAACGTCCACCACAGCCTGCTGCTACTGCGGGCGCTCAAGGTGCGACACACGCTCGTCCTGTCTCCGCCACAGCCCAGCAGTAGCGGTAGCGGTGGATGCTTCGCTGGACAACGCTCCGGTGCCGTCAGAGGGCCTGATGCTGCTGTCGGGCAGCTCCCAGCTCCTCCACATCGACGCACCACCACCACCGGCTGCTGAGGGTTTGTCCGCTGTCGTCTTGCCCAGCGTCAGCGCGCCGGAGCACATACCATACCTGTTCCTGACGGAGTCGTCTGTCCTCTACAAGGCGACGATGCGGCAACACACGCCTGGCGACGCGACTTCCTCCGTGCGCATCTGCAGTCGTACCTCGACTCTGCCTGTGTCGTGCAGCACATCATCAGCTCCGTCGACGCGCTGCTGCTCGCGCTGCAGTCTGGCAGCGATGAGACCGTCCTCCAGGCCAACGCCATCATCATGGACATGGTGGCTCGGCTGGACGGCTCTCTGCAGCACGCCAGCGTGGACGCAAAGGGCGAGCAGGAGCTGGGGACGTGGCCGCTGTATGCGCTGCTGCAGTTCCTTATTGCCGAGGGCGGACTACTCACGTCGGCCTTCCCGCAGGTGCAGCGCGCACACGCGGAGCTACACGAAGAGTGCCCCGCCGTGCGGCTTCATCATCGCCTTGTGCGCGACACTCTGGCCGCCAGCGATGCGGGTGAGGCGCCGTTTCCCATGAACGGCTTCCTCCTGGAGGCGCAGCGTCGCCTGCGGGCCTACACCACGTCGAATGCGGAGCGTCTGGCGCAGGGCGTGGTCGGCGACCGCGGACCTCTCAACAGCCGCGTCAGCGGTGGCCGCATGGGGATTCAGACCGTCCCGGCGCGTATGCCGTGGACACAGCAGAACAAGCCGCTCTCCCGCAAGAATGGCTTTTAAGAACTCGTCACATATTTCAAGCATTATTATAACCCGAGAAAAATACCACAAATAAACTGTACGATAATGATTGTGTCGGATTCGTTGGAGTCCAGAGACGCTGGCCCACATTATTTTAGTTTGCATGTTATCTGATGAGTCCCGACTGCGGCTACCCACCTCTACTGCCGTTTTCATCTCTCCCTCTCGCACCCCCTCCCCCATTTTCATGAAAAAGGATTGTAGGACAGAAGAAGAAGTCCTCTAGCACAAAGGAGTTTACCTATCTTTCTTTTCTTTAGCCCTCCCACTTGCTCCATCATGAGCCGCAACGGTGAGCTGTGCCTCAAGAAGGTCATACTGTCGTATAACCCCAGCCGCGGGGAGCCCAGCATGCGGCAGTTCCTCGCGGTCTTCCTGCCCGCCTTCCACCGCCAGTACCCGCAGGTTCAGTTCGACATCCGCCCGCGGCACTGGCCGGAGACGAGCATCACCGGCGTCTACCGCGACGGCAGCGAGCGCGCCTACGCGGTGCGGCACCTGAGCGCCATGGGCATCAACACGCGCGTGCATCGCCTGCTCAACGACGCCAACGACAGCAACGTCCCCTTCAGCGCGTCGCACCGGCACCTGCAGCGCCGCAGCGTGCAGGGGGTGTGGGGCCCGTGGCTGTGGCAGTTCGAGGGCGCGCGGGCCCGGCGCCCGGCGGCGGCGTGGGACCGCAAGCTGACGGCGCCCGAGTGGGACTACTACGCGGGGCAGTACAGCGCGCAGATGAAGGCCGAGGAGGACGCCATCGCGACGCGCGTGCGGCGCCACACGGAGATCCCCGACGCGAGCACGGAGCAGGTGCAGCAGCGCTGGCAGGCGCACGTGCTGCCGCGGCTGCAGACGGACCTCGAGCACAACCTCGGGCACTGGAAGCGGCAGCACGCGCGCGGGGCGCCCGACGCGAGCCCGCCCGTGTCGCTCGGGGAGTACCGCCTCTTCTCGGTGCCGGACCACGGCGAGCTGGGGCAGGACGCCGTCAACATGCTGCGCCGCCGCGAGAGCCGCTACGCCGAGGAGTGGTGGCGCCGCCGCAAGGACCAGCTCAAGCCCCCGGAGTAGCTGGGCCTGTGTGGATCATATCGACAGTCACACAGTCACAGAGAAAGTTTTGCACCTAAGCGAAGAAAAACAACAACTCTGTTTGGTATGGCTCTCCGCCAGGTTATTCTTCAAATATGAGAGCGCTCACGGAGGGATTGTCACCCCCCGCGGACGCCTTACATCAACAGTAATTGTTGTAAAAAGTGAATAAAAGTATTGAAAACAGTGCTGTGAAATTTCTTCTGTTACCCTTTTTTTTTCGACATTAGAGCTCTAGTCCTCTGATTGCTTTTGCATGGTTTTGAGCGCTTCTGCTTGACCGCTTCTTTTCCTCTGCATCCTTCTGTATGAACTATTCGTGGCTAATTCCACAACTCGTACTCTTTCTCCTCCTTTTCATCTTCCTTATACACCTATCACCACATTCCCCGAACTGTAATAGAATAAAATTTTGTGTTTTCGAATTCTCTGAACGCATTTTCGAACTCAACAAACTCTCATAAAAGTATCCTTTTTTTTTATAAGCATTTCTTTTTACACCCCTTTTTTTTACACTCTTTTCACTCTTTTTTTCAGTTTCTTTTCCGCATTCCTTTCATAAAATCTTCTTTTCATCTCTCCCACATTCTTTTTTTTTCTCCAATCTCCACCCCTTTCTCTGCTTCGGCTCAGACCCCATTTTTTTTTATTGTACATAATTCGGTTTCACTGCTTTCTAATAGCACTAATAAAAAAAGGAACCCCGCTAGCATACATACAACAACTGTAACTGAACGCATTAAAAGTTACCGTTTCCTCTTCTGGTTCCATTTTTTAAGCCCTATTTCAGAACTTTAGTCCAACCGTCTCACTTCTTTTCTTTTCCCCTTTTCCCGTACACTTTCTTTTTTTGCTTAATTCATCGTGGTATTGTCTTACTCTTAATAATACACCTCAGTTTAAAGAGCAACAAACCTCCAGTACCCATCATCGTCATCATCATCATGTCCACTGAAAACGCCTTCTGGCCCACCAAAGCTGCCGCCGCTCGCAATATCGACGGCGGCCACGACGCCGACTTTGAAGACATTGACGACATCCAAATCAACTTTGAGATGCCGGACAGCACCGAGGACGACGGCACCACCCCGACCTCCATGATGACCGCCACCGTCGCCGCCAACACCAACGGCCCCATCATGCCCACCAACAACATCCAGCGCGTGGAGAGCGGGAGCGGGAGCGGCAGCGGCAGCGGCAGCGGCAACGACGACAAGCCCGACGGTTACTCGAGCGACATCGAGGGCGACACCGGCGATAGCGGGAACCCCAACACCGCCTCGTCGCCCAACGGCACCGGCACCGGCACCGGCACCGGCACGCGCAGCAGCAACCAGACCAAGAGCGGCAGCGACCGCAACTCCAGCGACGACACCGACGAGAGCGGCCAGGGCGCCACCGACGCCTCCAAGAAGAAGTCGTCCGCCAAGACGACGCTTCTGGGCAGCGGCAACGACTCGGAGAAGACCCGCGACACGAACCGCAGCAGCAGCAGCAACATGGACAGCAACAACAACATGACCCGCAACGGCCACGTGCTACGTTGACCCGTTCAAGCTGCAGCACCCCGCGCCGGAGCTTCTCTTCCAGTCCCCCGGGTCCGCCGCCGGGACGCAGGCCGCCTGGCGCATCCACGCGCAGCCGCCGTCGATCGCCGCCCTCAGCGGCGGGCCGCCCGCTCGCGCTCGCAGCACCACACCGGCTCGCCGCTGCCCCCCGCCGCTGTCGTCAACACCCCGCCCTACGCCGGCGACGGCAGCCGCGCCAACGGCATCTCGCGCAGCATGATGCGCGGCAACAACAGCCGCAGCAGCTACGCCAGTGCCGACGCCAAGGGTGCGAACTCTGCCGCACGCGCACAGCAGCATCAGCAGCACATGAACGGCTACGCGGCTAACGGCAGCAACGGTTTCACAACGGCGCCACGCTGCCCAGCCACGCTGTCTTCAACGGCAGCGCGCACGGCGTCAACGTCGGCGGGAGCGTGTTCGCCGGGAACAACAACGCCGCCGCTAGCTACAACAACAGCGGCAACAACGGCTTCCCCAAGAATGTTCTCTTCATGCAGCCGGACGGGACGCTGGTCAGCGCGGGCGACCTCAGCAACGGCGGCGCCTTCCCCAACAAGAGCGCCGACAGCGCCATGGCCCAGCAGCAGCAGCAGCCGCAGCAGATGCCGCAGAACGGCTTCCCCATGGGGGCCGCTGGAAACATCAACAACCTCATGAATGTCAGTAATGACACTCCCATTGTGATGACCACCCAGCAGCTCCTGGCGCTGCAGGCCGCCGCCGCCAAGGGTGCTCTGCAGCAGCAGCAGCTTCCCCAGCAGCAGCAGCCGATGATGATGCCTCAGCCGCAGCCGCAGGGATACTTCGCCAACCCCGTGCATGAACGGCGCCAACACCATGATGAACAGCAACAACAGCACAACAACAGCAGTAACATGATGATGAACGGTGCCGCTGTTCCCAACGGGTTTGGCTGCTCTCCAGTCTTCATGAACGGTGCCGCCACTGGTGTCTCCTGCCGCTGCCATGAACCCGACCGCCTCGCCCAACCCCGCCATTATCAACGCCGGGCGCCGCGAACGGCGCTGTCGCGCCCCGCATCACGGTGCTTCCCAACGGAATGATCCTGATCGACAGCGGCAGCGGCAGTGCTAACAACGGCAATAACAACGTCAGGAACGGTATGAACGGCATGAGCGACGTGTCTGGCGCGCAGCCCTTTCAGAGTGCGGCGCAGCAGCAGCAGCAGCAGATGGCCTTCTACAACAACGCTCACAACGGTGCCGGATACCCGACTGACGGCAACAACGGCAGCAACGTCAACCCTAACAGCGCCTTTGGCAACATTGCCTTCACCAAGGGAATGGACGGCAACGGCCAGTTTGTCACCGTTGGGCCCAACTTTGGCCTCAGCGGGAACTCCACGCCGCCGCACGAACCGATGCCGCAGATGGGCTTCAACCAGCAGGCCGCCTTTGCCCCCCAGCAGCAGCAGCAGCAGCAGCAGTTCGCCATGCAGTTCATCAACAACAGCAACGCCGCCGCCAACTTCGCCCAGACAGCAGCAGCAGCAGCAGCAGCAGCAGCTCCCCCATCAGTCGTGCACCAACGACGATGGCGAGGCTGGTGCTGGCGCTCAGGGCGGCCGCGTCACCCGCCGCCGCAACGTGCTCCCGCCGGCCCCGTGGCTGCGCGCGCGTGCGCCGGCGCTGGGCCGGCAGGTGAACGGCTCCTGGATGTACCGCAACTCTGCCTGGCAGCAGCTGTCCATCTGAGCCGAACGACGTGCTCCAAACTTGCTTCTGTTTTTGTTTTATTATGCTGTTTTGCCTTTGCTGAGCGTAACTGTAAGGCTTTCCACCTTTTTTTTTTCTTCCTTACCCCCAGTTCTTTTTGTTCGTTTTCCGTTGTTTTGTTTTTCTCTTTTTCTTCCTTCCTTGCCCCAGCTTTTAGCTTTTGCTTCACTCTTTTTATTCCCTCCTCCTTTTTAGTTTTACTTCTTTTGGTTCTCTTTCGTTATGTCACTTTTGTACAGTGACAATTGGCAAAAAGTATTCAAATTCTCTTTTGTTCGGCTAAAAGTGGTTGTGCTATGTTATACGCATAAACGTACGCTTCCACTTGAACATAAGGAGAATGCTGAATAACTACTGTGAGGTTCTCAAGTGGTCAGAAACAGCGCGCAGAGTGATGATCTCCACCCGTTTTTATCCTTTTTTAATTCGACTCTTTTCAGCGTTTGTTTCTTCACCACACACCTCATTCTTTTTTTTTTTTCTTCAATCAAAGAATACTCATGATTCTTAAAAGTCAAACAGTCAAACGTTTTTCTTCGCTCTCATCCAAGAAGACGTCATTTGTGTTTTCCCTGTTCTCTCTGCTTTTTTTTCTTTTCATTATTCTCTTTTCCCTTACCCCCATTTTTTTTCCCGACTAGTTTTCTCTCTTCCCCATCGCTTCTTTGTTGAATGCATGCTGTCCAATCCTTCGCCCTCCCCATCTTTTTCTTCCCGGACTAATGCCCCGGGAATTGATGCCAAGCGCAGCGACCCACCTACTTTTTCTTTCTTTTTCTCTATTGTTATTCATTCTTTATATCTTTATATCGATGAATCTTTCATTTTATTCCTCCTTCCCCCTACCTGTGCCCGTATATATGCATAGAGCACATGCTTTTCCGCCTTTGATTTCCCACTTAACTTTTTGTGTCACTGACACACTTTTCTTTTATTGATAATCTTAAAAAAACTACACACGGTGTGGAGTCTGTTTCTTCCGAATAAAACTAATAAAAGGAAGAAACAGAGGACGCATAAAACAAAACGCATGAAAAAATAAATCCACCTCCTCGTCTTCCCTCCGTGAAAAAACAAACAACTTTTTTATTGTGTTGTACCTCAATTCATGTACATGGTTGACAGAAAATTGTCAAAAAAGACCACACACACGAAAAAACCCCAAACAAACTACACACATAATTTAGATTATAGTTATGTTATAGTACTGAAGAATAAGAAAGCATGATATTTCTTCATTTCCTTTCTTGCTTTCTTCACACATCATCTTCTTATTACTCAAGCTGGAAATCATCTGCGCTTGCTCTATCCCTTACCCCCAGATATCTTTTTTTCTCGTAGCATATATCTACACACGTCTACTTTTTCTCTTTTTCAAACACACTTCGTAATTGTAATCGTTATATTCTATTTTCACCTCTTTTATTCCAACACCCGTCTTCTTTTCACTCACCACGCTCTTTTGTAGTTGGACCACTGCCTTGGTAAAAAAAAACTCTAAAAAGTAAAATAAAAAAGGACTATGTATAAAAAAACAACAGCCAAAATGACATTGTTGATGTTTGTTTCACAAAAAGAAAGAAAAAAAAGTATGATACCAAATGCGACAAAAAGACATTTACTGAAAAAAAAACAAGTTGTTCAGTAACGATAATACTCCCATGTGTTGTCGTCGTTGAACACACAGAATTGGAAATCAGAGAGAAAAACACCCGAATGTATACTTTTCTTGAGACTGGATAAAAAGTGAAAAGATAATAGCATACTCTTTCACTTTACCTTCCTCACCCTCTTTCCAAAGATCGCACCCCCGCAGAATGTCGTTTTTTTCTCATCGAATCATCGAATCATTGTCTTCTACTTTTTCTTTCCATTTTATTCAACGTGTCCATTGTTTATTTTTCTCCCATTTTGTTTTGTTAGCATCCTTCAAAAAAAAAGACATATCTGTTTGAGGTTTCCCTTCTCTCTTCGTGTGCTTTACTGCATGAGCAGTGTGGAAAGTGCCACTGCTGGCTACATGTGATGAGAGCACACAGTTGGAGACTGTGAATGTGCCATGCGTGCCACTCACACACACTTGTCCCCCGTGATCTCAGCTCAGCAGATTTTACCTTGTTGTTTTTTGTCCTCGCTTCTTCACGCTTGCGTGCTTCTGTCTTTTCTTGTTTAGCTTACTGCAGCTTTTCTGGTTTGACGCTTCTGTTCTTCTTCATTACTCATTTACTCTCTCTCATTTACTTCCTTCTTCTTTTTTCAATACTACTGAACACATCCATCTAGAAATAAAGTGAGTTGAAATTGCAAAAAGAGCACAGTGCTCTGCTGCACTTTCATAAGGGGTCGTACGTGGGAAGTGACACATCATAGTTTCCTTCTAGTAGTAGCTTTTCCGAAGATTTCAAAAGCACTCTAGTCGACTACTTCCCACCCCCTTCTTTTAGTGTATATTTCACGGTTTTTTTTTCTCTTTTTGTTCCGCTATACAAAGCGGCGTTTTTCATTTTGTTTTTCATTCCCTGCTTTCCTACATCGCTTTCCTCCCTTATTCGTATTTCACAGACTCTAGACTATCCACTTAGCGTCCACTCGTAACGGTATGTACGACTCTGGTGGCTTTTCACCTTAACCATCCGCTGATCCTTTTGCTCTACTTTCCCCCAATCTTATAGTTATTTATCTCTCGTCTTTCCCCTTTTTTCTTTTTAGTTGAGCGAAGCGATGAGCGGCAGCGACGCCGAGGCCGCACCCCCGCGGCGCCCCCGGTGCAGGTGATCATGGACCGCGAGCTGGCCGCCGTGGCCGCCCGCCGCCGCCGCCAGCGCGCGCCGCCCATCAACCTCGCCGCGACGCAGAGCCTCCCGAGCGTGTCCATTGCGGACGCGGCGGACCAGCTGCCCTCGGTGGCGGAGGTGTCGCTGCGCGCGCACCCCAGCATCCCGGCGCTGGACCTCTCGCGCCCGGAGCGGCGGCGGCGGCAGCACTCCCGGCGGGCGGTCGCTGGCGGGGCCGCAGTCTGCTGCTCTCCGAGCCGCGTCTCGGGGCGGCAGTGGGCGGGCCCGCCGCCGCCGCTGCGCGAGCTGTTCCCCGACCTGCCCGACAGCGTCTACCTGCTCCGCGGAGCGCTTCCACATACCCGAACGCGGCGCGCGAGAACCCGCTGGGCCGCGGCGCCTTTGGCGTCGTGCGTGCAGGGCGAGCTGTACCCCCCGGGGGTCTCCGCGCCCGTGTCCCCCACCGCCAGCCCGCAGCACGCAGCAGCTGCAACGCTCTTCCCCAGCACCGGCGAGGGCGACTCGTCAACGACTCTCTCACGCTGCAGCACCTGCGCGAGGCCGCCAGCAGCGCGGGCGTGCCGCTGCACCAGCAGCCCTACGGCTTCTCCGCCGCCACCGCGCGCTTCTACACCGGGCAGGGCCGCGCGCCGCCGGGGAGCCGCCCGCAGACCGCGCGCGGCGCGGGGCCGGACCTCGCCACGACGTGGGCCGGCGCCGGCGCCAGCAGGCTCATCCCCACCGTGCTGACCCCGTCGGAGGCGGCGCTCGCGGGCGGAGCGGGCGGCGGCGGACAGTCCACGGCGGCGGCAGACAGGCGGACTTCTTCGGGTCGAAGGGGTCGTGGCAGAACAGGGACGTGGCGGACCGGCTGTCGCGCTCGTACAGCGCCGCGGGGTCGCCGCTGAGCGAGACGCTGATGCCCGGCCACGGGGCGCCCGGCAGCGGGCGGCGCGCGGCGTCGGCCGGCACGGCCTCCTGTCCCTGCGCGGATGGCGCCCGCCGTCTCGGCCGAGTCCAGCTTGCAGCAGCAGCTGCACCTGCAGCCCTGCCACTCCTGCCGTCGGCGACCGAGAGCACCAGCAGCATCGTCCCCTTTATGCAGACCATCGCGGCGCTGTCGGGCAGCGCCCCGTTTCAGTGCAACAGCGGATGACGACGAAGAGGAAGAGGAAGAAGAGGAGGACGAGGACGACGGAAAGTCCTCCAGCGGGCCCCCCAGGGACCCCAGCGGCTCCTCCTCCGCCTTCTCCTTTGGCGGCGGCCAGCCCCGCATGGGCGATGTCCCCGGTGCGCGTCGCGTCACACGCGCCTTTGTCCCCGAGAAGACCGCCAGCGCGTCGTGCAGCAACAACGTCTCCGCGCGCAGCGGGGCGAGTGCTCGGCGCCTCTGCGGCGGGTCTCGCCGCCCCGCGCGCCAGTGTCGGAGCGCACGAGCCTCGGCCGCGACGGCGGTCACCTGGGGGTGGAGATCTCCAGCCCGGACGCCAGCGAGAGCAGCCCCGTGGGGGGCTTCTCCCCCAGCGGCGCGCGTGGGGTCTACCGGCGCTACTCCTCCGTCGGGCGCGCGGCGCTACAGCGGCTTCGCCGGCGGCGAGGCGTGCGGGCCGCCCCCGAGCGGCCGAGACCGGCGGCGGCGGCGGCAGTGCTGGCGCGATGCCCAATCTCCTCGCGAATGCGCTGAACAGCGACGACGAGGACACTTTCATCCACGACGACGACGAAGACGACGACGATATCAGTAATGATGATGATGACAATAATAATGATAATAAGAACCAAAGCGCCTCCATGAACATTGTGAGTGACGAGGAGGCGGAAGAGGGCAGGCGACGGGAACCCGTTGGACATGGACGCCCCTCCGCCGCCGCCGCCACAACACAGCAGCTGCAGTCGCCCCGCTCCCGGCGCCGCTGCGGTGGCCGCGCCCCGGGCACAGCCCCGCCGTCGAGCCCGAACCTCGTCTCGCCCACCGGCCTCCCGCCGCTGCGGCAGCTGAGCGCCGCGCTGCTGGACACCCCGCTGGACGTCAACGAGGCGCTGCTGAACGGCTCCGCCCTGGGGCGCAGCGGGCTCGACGACAACGCCGACAGCGAGGAGGGCGCGCTGGTGCCCTTCCGGCCGGTGGCGGTCAAGGCGCTGAGCAAGGCGGAGCTGGCGCGCCCGAGCTTCCTCGAGTCGTTCCGCAACGAGCTGCTCATGGCCGTGCACCTGCAGCACCCGTGCCTGGTGAACATCTTCGGCGTGTCGGAGCAGCGCGAGGACGTGCTCTTCATCATGGACCTCGCCGAGAAGGGGACGCTGACAGAGTACCTCAGGCGCTTCGGCGTCGGCGACACGCGGGAGATGGCGCCGCGCTTCCTGGCGGACGTGGTGCTGGCGCTCGAGTACCTGCGGGACGGGTCGCAGCACCCGTACACCCCGCCGCCGGTCCTGCTGGAGGAGGGCAGACGGCGGCAACAGCAGTGACAACAACAACAACACGGTGGCGGCGCCGGCGCTCGGCAGCGGGGCCAGCGACAGCAACAGCGAGGAGGCCGACGAGCGGCGCGAAGTGGCGCGGCTGCGCGCCGCGACGCTGGCGATACCCGAGGCCGACCGCGGCATCGTCCTGCACCGCGACCTCAAGCCCGACAATCTGCTGCTCACGTGGGACTACCACGTGAAGCTGGCGGACTTTGGCAGCTCCTGCTTCTACGGCGACGTCGGCGCCAACCGCTTCGCCGGGACCCCCGCGTACGTGTCGCCCGAGATGATCCTGGCCAACACCGCGAGCCCCACCAGCGACCTCTGGGGCCTCGGCTGCGTCCTGTACGAGCTGCTCGAGGGGGTCCCGCCCTTCCGCGGCGAGACGCCCTTCTTTGTCACGCAGAAGATCAAGAACTTCGAGGCGGGCGGCGTGGTGTACCTCTCCGGCGCCGAGGCGCTCGACCCCGACGCCGTGGACCTCATCGACCAGCTGCTGCAGCCGGACCCGACGCGGCGGCTGGGGAGCGACGCCACCGGGGGCTTCGCGGCCCTCAAGCAGCACCCCTTCTTCCGCGATATCGAGTGGGACTGCGTGCTCGACACGACCAACATCACGACGGTGAACACCGACTACACCGCCGAGCTCGAGGACTTCCTCAACGCCGGCGAGTCGGTGTGCTTCTGCTCGCCGGTGCTCCGCGTGCGGCAGAGCGCGGCCCGGCAGCGCCACCAGCGCCGCTGCAGCCAGCGGTCGGGGGACAGCCAGTACAGCGACGCCGCCGGGGGCGAGGCGGAGGCGGAGGAGGACGAGGAGGAGATCCCCAGCGTGCTCGCGCTCACCGACACCCCGCGCTTCATCCTGATCAACGCCGAGACGCGCACCGTCGAGAAGGAGATTCCCATGAACCGGAACGTGCGACTGGTGGTGGAGCGCATCGGCGTCTTTCGCATTGCGGTGCCGCCGGCCGCAGCAACAACAACCACCACCACTGGCTGATGGCTACCGAGAAGGAGGTGTCAGCTGCCTCACACACGCCGGCGGGTGTACCGCTTCTACGACGTGAACCGCCGCGCCGACCTGTGGGGCACGCAGGTGAACGCGCTGCTGGCGCGCATGCACCGCTCCGCCTCCCCCAGCGTCTCGGCCCAGTCGCACGACATGGACAGCGCAACGGCGGCACTGCACCGGCAGCACCGCGACCAGCACCAGGAGGAGTCCAGCCCAGACTACCACTACGACCCCAACGACAATCACCACCGCCATCACACAACAATGAAGATTATTATAATGAGGAAGAGGAGGAGGAAGAAACAGAGGAGGACGAGGAGGACGCTCTCCAGTCATGTCGCTGTCTCTCCCCGCCGCCACCGGCACCGCTAGCGGGACCGGCGGCAGCGGCGCCTCCCCCGCGGCTCTCACCGGGTTTGCTATGCCGGGCCTCTCCCTGCACGCACTCACCGCGGAGCGGAGTTTCAACAACGGCAACAACAACAACAACCCCATGGGCGGTGGCGGCGAGGAACACTTCTGGAGCATCTGTGCAACACCCCCCGCTCCGCGCGCGCCATCGCCGGCGGCGGCGGCACCGCCACTCCCCTCTTCACCCCCCTCTCCCGCGGCAGCCTCCGCCGCTGCGGTCGGCAACATCAACATCAACAGCAATCGCCGGCGGCGGCTGCTACCACGCCCGCGCCCACAGCCTGGGCGGCGGCGGGATGTCTGGAGAGCGGCGGCGGCGCATCGCACGCGGTGCCGCTGTGCGCGGGGCCCCGGCGCGGCTCGCAGCTGCACGTCACCGTCGCCTCCAGCAGCGCCATGGGCGACGTCGCGGGGCGCCTGCGCCGCGCTCAGTCCCTCAGCGGCCCCGGCGACTTCCACTTCTGACCAGCATCAGCAACAGCAGCAGTTGTTGCATGCAGCAGCAGAGGCAGCACCAGCGATTTAACAGTCTCACGGGCATCGACGAGACGCCGCGGGATCTGCTGAAGCGGAGAATGAACAGACAGGTGCAGGAGCGCTCCGCCAACGCCTCGGCCGCACCGGCGGAGTGAGAGAGAGAGATCATGAGTAGGTTTTTTTTTTCTACTGTTGCTACATGGAGTGTGAAAAAAAAAACACGGTGAAGCTTTTTTTAAATATATGATAAACACTCACCGCTACACTCCCGCTTTTCACTCATATTCATTCGTCACTCTCTGCTTCTATCGTATCATTTGTCCCCAATTCCACCATTCATTCATCCACTTTTTTTTATTTTTAACCGTCTTTCTTTTTCCCCTTTTTGGGGTTCATCCTGCTATATCGTGAAAACATCGTATTCTCCCCCTTCTCCCCCTACTGTTTTTATTTTTATGCCTTGGCATCATTCTGAGTTACAAGAACAGCTTACCGCGCATATCTCGCGAAATGTTATTCGCTGCTTATTGTACCTCTATCAAAAAACCCCTTTGTTTATTGTGCATTTTTTTTTCCACATTCGTTCAGTCCTTCCCTTCACTGTATCACTCCCACCAAATATTTGGATATATCAACTATTTCTACTCTCACAATTCAGTAGTTTCTGAGGTTCCACCTTTAAAACTGATGTTTGCCGCGCACAACTCAATCTATTTCACGGTTTACTCATGTAAAAGATTTGATTACACATGTCTTCATCTTCTTACTGTATTTTTTCACACACTTCCCTCCACTTTCCACACTTCTCTCACATTCCTTTTTTTTTCTATTTTCTGTAGTAGTCCACCTCTAGTGTACAAGTATATATTATTGGTTATCTCAGTCCTCTACATCGTCTTCAGGAATTATTCAACCAAGCTGTTTTTCTCTCGATATCTTTTTCTTTTCATCTCTCGTTATTGTTTTATTATTATCTTTTTATTTTTCCTTTGTTATTTTCATTTCATCTTTATTTCATTCAAGACGTTCGATTTTTTCTTTTTATTTTCTTAGTTCTTCTTTATTATTTGATTTTTTCAGTCCTCGAATCATCATTTTTATTTTGTTGGCAGTGAATAATTGCGAGATAAGTATCAGACTTTATCTATTTATTCACGAACAACTGCTACAATTCGTTTTTTGTTTTTGCTTCTGTCGCTTTTATTTCAGTTTTTTGTTTTCCTTTAAAAAAAAACCGTTGACTCTATAGTCCTCAGTTTTTCTTAAAGTTTTCTTCTCTTGTCAGAGTAACATCAAGTAGCTATCTCTGAACACGAACGAACGAAAAGGTTCAGCATTCACTTAAAACAGTTTCAACTTTGCTTTTCTTTCCAAATACTAAAGAATTGCTAGTAGAAACTAATTAGCCGCACGACACATATTATCTTTTGTTTTATATTTCCCCATCACTTTCTTCCCTTTCAGTGCTTTTTTTTTTTGCCGTCAGTAGTGGAACCGCTCATCTGTTTTCGGTCAGCACTTTTTTCCTTTCTTCCCTTTTTTCTTCTTTCTATTTGTGCGACTCCGGGAAATCGCCGGTGATAAACTTTTTTATATTTTTTACTTTTATTTTCCCCACACTTTACATACACACACTCAGACCGCGTGTCTGGCCACCCCTTACCGCTATCACTGTACAAGCAAACTCCACCCCCTCCCACACAGAGGTTCATCCCAAGACCCGCACAAGGCCTCATATTTAAGACACACACACACACACCCTTCTCTGACTGACCCGCACAGCCAGACTCCATTACCGAAACCAAAAACACACACACACACACACAGAGTCGCCTCTGCTGTACCAACACCCACTAACATACACAGTAAGACACTCACTTCCGCTGTGCAAACACAGACTAACACACACACACACACACAGTATCACCCCTCCGTCAGACTGAGCCGCAGCCGCCATGGGTGCCGCCCCCAGCACTGAGATTATGGACACGGCGCCGTTCCGCCCGGTGCGCATCGGCGCGCGGCAGATTGCGCTGGTGCCCATGACGCGCACCTTCTTCCCCTCCGCCGACTGCGAGCTCTTCAAGCAGCTCTACGAGGCGCGCACGGACCCCAGCGTGCGCTACTACCTGCGCTACGACAGGGACGCGGGGCGCCGCACCGAGGACCTGCACCCCGACCGCATCCCCGCCATTGAGTACTCGCGCGAGCGGCTCTTCGACCTCTACATCAACAGCATCGCCGACTCGCACTTTGCGACCAACGCGCTGCTGTGCGAGGCCGCGCGGGAGGCGCCGCACACGGTGCGCCCCGTGCCCTGCGCGGTGGTGTTTCTCTACGAGGGCGGCAGCGTCTACGCGCCCGAGGACAGCGTGCGGCTGGTGCGCCACGGCGAGGAGTTCTTTGTCAAGGTCATTGGCACCATTGGCGACATTTGGGGCTTCGTCGCGCGGCGCTGCGGGCTGCCGCTGCTGCCCACCGACTCGATGGAGATACAGATGTTCATCACCAAGTCGGCGGGGGACCACAACATGGCCCGCGTCGCGCTGCTGGCGGCGCACACCTACTACACGCAGTGCACCGAGACGCTGGGGCTGGCGCGGGTGCCGACGCTCCCGGCGCGCATCACGGCCTTCAAGACGAACATTCCCTTCTTGTGCTTTCTCCGCGAGATTCGCGAGCGCACCGACGAGATGTTCGGCAGCCGCGTCTCCGCGACCGCGGCGCCGACCATGTGGCTCGAGAACGCCTGTCTGTGCGGCGCCATCACCGCCGAGTACGTCGAGGAGATCTACGAGGCCTTCAGCCGGCACTACCGCGAGTACATTGAGGCCAAGGCGCAGCACAAGCTCGCCAAGCTGCAGCAGCGGCAGATGGTCAAGACGCAGCAGCAGCAGCAGCAGCAGCGCCAGCCGCTCGGGCTCGGCGGCCTCGGGGACTCGTCGACGGGGTACACGCCGCTGATGGGCGCCAACCTGTCCGTCGGGTCCTCGCTGGGGGCCCCGGGCGCGGCGAGCAGCACCGGCGACAGCCTCAGCCTCTCCCCGGGCTCGCGCCCGCTGAAGATCAACTACCGCGTCAAGGGCTACCTCATGTCGCCCGAGGTGGTGGTGGGCGACTGGAGCGTGCACCCGCACGAGGTCTACCTCGCCTGCCAGGACTGCACCCTCACCATTGTCGAGGCGCCGTACCCCGAGTGGCGCAGCATGACCAAGGACGCGAGCCACACGATGCGCCGCCGCCGCCACGGCGCCCACGGCAGCAACAGCACCTGTCGTCACCTCCGAGTCCGGCACCACGCCGGTGGCCGAGCCGGAGGCGGCGGCAAGCCCGGCGAGGAGAAGAAGAGCCCACTGAAGGGCAACAACGACGACGCCGACCCCGCGGACATTCCCCACGACCCGCGCGACGCCGACGTGGACGAGGCCGCGCTGCCCGTGCTGGCCACCGTGAAGCTGCTGCGCGGCCACATTGTCAGCTTCCAGCCGCCGCAGGCGGTGCTCGAGGAGCTGCGCCGCACCACCGCCGAGGCCGCCGCCGCCGCCCAGACCTCCTCCTCGCGCTCGGGCGCCTCGCTCTCCACGGGGTCCGCCATTGTCGCCGGCAAGACCGCCGTCACCGCCGCCGTCGTGCCGCCCAGCGCCGCCGCCGCTACTACTGCTACGGACAGCCGCCCCGCCGACCTGGAGGACGCCAGCCGCAGCGGCACTACCCGCACTTCCGCCGCCGCTGCCGCCGCTGCCGCCGCTGCTGAGGCCGTGGACGTGCACACGATGCTGTCCTTCCCGCTGCGGGGCCTGTGGGCGCAGGAGAACATCCCGATTGAGAGCGTGCTGCTGTCGCTGGTGCGCGACGAGTGCAAGAGCGCGCGCGAGGCCGACGGCGACGACCCGCGCTGGGTGCGCGACCCGCTGCGCCCTGGGCCCGTGCACGACGGCTCCTTCTACATTTGGCGCTTCCGCCGCGGGTGCGAGTCCTTCTTCTACGGCACCGTGCCCAAGTTCGCGAACCCAAAGAAGAGAGCAGCAGCAGCAGCACGCCGACCCGCAGCAGCAGCAGCAGCAGCAGCAGCGGCGCGCGGGCGGGATGGGGCGCAACGGGCAGAACCACGGCAACAACAATGGCAACATACGCTCCGCCGGGCACAGCAGCACCTCCCAGCAGGGGATCATCGCCACGACGGAGGCCGCCGCCGCCGCCGCCGCCGCCGCCAAGAGCTTCTCCGCCATCAACAACAACAGACAGTCTTTCCATGGGCGCGACGGACCTCAGCGGTCTGCACTCCGCCAACGCGTCCGGCTTTGCACAGCAGGTCATGTACTTTCCGCAACAGCAACAGCAGCAGCAGCAGGTGTTCTTCCAGAACAGCAATGGCAATAACGGTGGTGGTACTGAACTTCTTGGCTGGCGCGGGAGGCGCCGCGGTCGGGGGCTTTCCCGGCCAGCAGCAGCAGCAGCAGATGTTCTACGCTAATCCTTCCGCCTTTGTTGGTCAGCAGCAGCAGCAACAATCATCAACAGCAGCAGCAGCAGTGGCGCAGCAGCAGCAGGGACAAGTACAGGTCCGCACAGACAGCAGCAGCCAACAACCACAGCAGCAGATGATGGTATACATGGTGCCGCAGCCTAACGGAGCCCCGCCTCTGTTCATCCAGGCCCCTGGCCCCGCAGCCGCACGCAAACGGCAACAACAATCAAGAATGTAACAACAACAACAACAATAAAACATAATAACATAACAATCCCGAAGTGTTAGCCGGAATGTTGGGCCTTCCCCCGCCGGGCGGAGACGCACAGTATCGCACCGCAATGCAGCAACGCCAACAGCAGCAGCAGCAACACATTATACAGCCTCCCCAACAGCAGCAGCAACAACAGCAGCAGCAACAACAGTTCATGACGATTGACCTAGGCAACGGCCCGCAGTGTATTGCCATTGGAGGCGCTGCAAGTACTGCTACTACTGCTGCTACTAATGCTGGTGCTGGCGAGCGGTGTTCAGATGGCAAATGCTCAGCAGCAGCAGCAGGTCCTGCAGATGATCTTGCAGCAACAACAACAACAGCAACAGCAGCAACAACAGCTGTACGGCATGAACGGAGGAGTGGCCGCCGCCGCTGCCGGTGTGCATCAAGGTACAACAACAATAACAGTAACAGAATGTGAATGGTAATTTCTTCCCCAGCATGTCTCCCGCAGGGTCGCAGAACTCCTCCCCGCAGCCGCACGGTAGCGGCAGGCGTTCCTTTCATGAACACCAGTCCTGCCAACAACAACAACAACAACAACAAGAACATGGGCAACAAGAACAGCAACAGCCCCTGGATCGGCAACAACAGCAACAACAGTAATAATAACAACATTATTAACGGTAACAGCAGTATGCAGGCTGGTGACGCTGTGGCCCCGCCCGGGATGACGACTGCCTTTATTCAAGGCCCTAACGGACAACTCATGTCTGTTATGATTCCCACGGGCAGCGCGGCGCTGCGCTGGCGCTGGTGGTAGCAGCAACAATGGTAACAATCGTGCTGCTTCCGCCTACGACGGTCAGAACCATAACAATAATAACAACAATAACAATAATAACAGTGGAGTCCCGAATACAATGTGGAATGGGAGTTACTCCCCACAGGCGCAAACGGCCTTTCCGGGTGTCGCAGGAGCCCCGAACAACAACAGTAACAACAACGGCTACATGATGAACAATAACAACAATAATAACAATAACGCTAACAATAAGCAATAATCTTATCATGATCAACGGCCAGCTGTACAACATGGCTGATATCCGCAAGCAGCAGCAGCAGCAACAGCGTCAGACGCCTCCCGCAGCAGCAGCAAGGGTGGTAAAAGTAACGGTACTAGTGATGAGTTGAGTTGAGTTTTTGTTTTTGCCTCTACTCCCACTCACTCACTAACTCCATAACTCTGTCGCTCTCGCTTTGCTTTCTTTATATCTTTCCCCACTTTTTTTTTTCGGTCTTCCTCTCTCTCTGCTGATACAGTGAAGAAGGTACTCAACGAAAAGTACAAACATGTGTTCTGAATCCCCCCTGTCCCTAAAACGAACGTTCGTTGTTTATCTTTCTCTCTTTCTTTCTTTTCCCCTCTGTTTAATTATAGTTTTTTTTTATATTTATTTCCCTTGATATCGGCTGGACTGCTTTACTAAATAGATCATTTCTGTTTCCTTTTTCCCCCTTCCCTTTTCAGTTTTATCCCAAGTATGGATCTCTCAACGTATGGGGATCAAGGAACATCAAAATAATAATAATAAAAAGGCATGTTAGTCCTCTGCATCTGACTGGTCCAGTATTGTTCCCTCTCTCTCTATCTCTATCTCTGTTTATCACAGATATGGACCTTTCATTGCTGGACTACACACTGCACAAACAGTATTCCATACTCTGTTTCCGATTTCCCTTTTTTACCCACACCACTTTCTTTTGTATTTTTCTTCGTCCCCAAATATGCCCTGAAGCTCATCACTGTATGTAATGCTCATTCCTATGGGTGAGGGGAAAGCAAATTTTCCTTTTTATTATTTCCATTTGTTCAATCCATTTATTGTTTTTTTTCCCAACTTCAATTAGCGTCCGCCTTTATCGTCATCAAAATCAAAAAAGAAAAAAAAACGGTACTCAGTCATAATTCTATTCAGCTTTTTTTCTCTCTTTAATTTGTTGATTTTTTCTCGCTCGTTCGCTAGCGTTCGTCGTTTACTTTTACAAAAACACTAACCTCTTTCTCTCTTTATTGTTTCTTTCTTTCTTTCGTCATTTCTCATTTTTTCTTTTTCCCTACTGTACAAAAAGGGAAAAGATCTCTATTTTCCCCATTCTTGTGGTGCGTGATTTCCGCAACACCTTTTCTTTCTTTCTTTCTTTTGTTCTTTCTTCATTTCCCACTTTTTTTTTTGAGTTTTAATTTCCGGAAGGAAGCTGAGTTAATGTCAGCGCTGTAGTCGTTGGGACGCCAAATTGCAACGGTATATATATATAATACGCAAACTCTTTTGCTACAATATGCCTTCTCTGCTGTTACTTTTTTTTTTTTTTGTGGGAGCCCATTTTGAGACTTTCATTTTTCTTTTCAATATTAAAAAAAAATTTCCCGCTACACCTCATGCTCTTTCCTTTTCCTCTGCT
Source organism: Phortica magna (assembly GCA_037044515.1). Taxonomy (NCBI): domain Eukaryota; kingdom Metazoa; phylum Arthropoda; class Insecta; order Diptera; family Drosophilidae; genus Phortica; species Phortica magna. The sequence goes on from JBAMBP010001828.1 coordinate 30,047, forward strand.
TCCTTCCACGTTTCGAATTGCTTTGACTTTGTTCAAACATCATCGTTCTATTTTTTCACTTTTTTTTTTACTTTTTTACAAAGTATGTATATCTATGTTACGACCGAAACTCTTAATTCCCCTTTTCCATTTTATTTTCCCCTTTTGTTTTAAATTCACAGTGAGCGTTGATTTTTCTGTGTGTTTATTGTTTTTCCGCGTACTCACCACGAGTATCATTTCCGTATTCCTACCCGGTTCGGTTCATCTTTTTTTTTTTCATTATTCTCCTTCCGTTTTCCCCCATTCACCGTTTTTTTCTATCTTTTTTTTTTGTCATTGTGCCAAGAACAATCATGTTCCTTTTCAGCGGGCAACTTTTATCATTATTATCTATTTCATGCTTGCTTCATTTTTGTTTCTTCATCATTTCGAGACTTTCTTTTTTTTCTTTTTCTTTTCACTAACCAATCCACTGTTGTTTTTTCTGTTTAAAAAGTTTATTTTTGCACTGTGTTTCCTACAGTAGTTCTATCTTTGCGCGTCAACACGTGCGCTGATGGATTCACTTTTTTTCACTGCAAACACTTTTGTTCCCCCCTTTTCTTTTCTTTCCCTTTTTTCATTTCATCTTGTTTCCCCCTCATCGTTACTAATACACCATTCTGGTAGACATCAACACCAGAAAAACACACACACACACAACAACACCAATACAAAAACAATTAAACAAACAAAAAAAGTTATCGTCATTGTTCCCCCTTTTTTTTCTCTCTCTCCCTTTTCTCCTCTAATCCCCCTATTAGATTGTCTCCCTCTTTATCAACAGTCACTTCTTGTTATCTCTGCTCTCTCTCTTCCCCTCTCTATCTTTCTGTTTTTCACCTTTTTGCATCTCATTCTTGTTCTAAAAGTGAATACAAATGAGTTTTTTTAAAATGGGGGAGAACTGAGAGACTGGGAGGGGAAGAATTGACACACACACAGACACACAGACACACACACAAACACAAATCACTTTTATTCCCACTTAGTTTTTTGCCTTTTCTTCTTCATGAGTCGCGAGTATCATTTATCATTCCATTTTTTCCTTCTCAGCCAAAAGTGCAACTCTTATACAATTCGGAATGAATTTGTAATGGCGACGTAAACTGAATATTTTGCAATGTGAATGTTAACGAGATTTTAATAAATTGGAGTGCAATCCCCCCAAAACAAAAAACTTTGTTATAAAATTGAAAAGTTTGTCACAATCCGTCTTCTACCAAGAAAAAAAAAGATATATATATATTTTAAAATATTACCCACGAATTGTTCTGTGTCGGTGGTAATCTTTCAGTGTTCCTATTCCTCTTATAAGATAACCAAATACACTAGAGCTGCAAATTGCTTTTGATTTTTCCTTTCCCACTTCCCTGTTTTCCACATTGTTCCACTCCCATTCATTATCACTATTCCCCACTTTCATCTCATTTCCTCTCTTCTAGTCAGCAAGTAGTATACATCACTATCGTTGTATCTACATTTTTTTCTTTATATATATATATATAAAAGAGTTTCTTTGATTCTCTATTACTTGAACCCCTACGATTTACCTCACTTTTCTCTTTATATTATAGTTTCCCTTTTCCCCTTTTCTTTTTCCAAGGCAACTTTTGGCCAGTTTTTTCTTTATATCTTATATATCCCCATTCCGTTTCGACGACTACTTTCTTCATTTTATTTTTCATTGGGTCGCAATCTTTGCCTTTCACCCCAGTTAAGAGCGAAAGAAGCAACACTGTCAAGGAGCAACTTCTCTCCTCCCGATTCAACAGGTAAGAGGAAGAGGTAAAAACCTCCAACGACGAAGAATTCAAAGTTATCATCATCATCTTCTTCTTCTTGTTTCCTATTGTCTGAGCTCAGCGGAACAAGGCTAGGAAACAGTAGTGTTAAGATCAGCACTACCTATATATCTATATACACATTTATAGCAAAAACAACAACAACACACTCCTAGGAAAACCATGGGCGCCGCCCCCAGCCGCGAGGCGGTGTGCACCGGCGTGCCCCCGCTGTGCCCCTACTATGGCCAGCGGCAGCACATTGTGCTCATCCCGCTGCTCGTCGACTTCTTCCCCAGCGCCGAGTGCCCTCTCTTTCAGCAGTTCGCCCGCGCGCGGCGCGACCCTGCGGTGCGGTACCACCACCACCCCGCCCCCAACATGGCGGAGCGGCAGCGGCGGGGCCTGGAGGAGCACTGGTGCGTGCCGCCGCCTAGCGAGTTCCCCGACACGCCCTCCGCGCCAGAGGAGCTCTATCAGCGGCTCGTGACGGGCTTTGGCGAGCGCATCGTGTACGAGACCAACAGGGAGATGCTGGAGGCGTTTGCGAGCGACCCCGCGAGTGTGCGGCCGCTGCCGTGCGTGATTGCCTTTCTCTATCACGCGCCTCACCAGCATCAGCACCAACAGGAGCGCGCAGCTGGTACGGGTGATAACAACAATAACAACAGCAGCAGTGGCAGCCCTACAGGTGTTTCCCCCGCTCTGCCGGACGACTGCGTAGAAGTGATGGGATGTCACGTCAAGGCAACGGGCTTTATTGGGAACATCAAGTACCACGGCCTGCCTGGGCCCGCGACCGCCGCCGGCGCCGGACACGAGCTCTACATGTACTTGACCAAATCGGCCGGCGATCACAACCGCACGCACGCGCTGCTGGCGGCCGTTTACACGTACGCTGAGCAGTGGCAGCGCGCCTGCTCGTCTGTGACGGGCTTCGACTTCACGGAGGGGTTTGGCAGCGAGAGCGCGGCGCGGGCGGCCGCTGCGCGGTGCGCCGAGATGGCGGCCAAGGTGAAGTGCGCGTTCCCTGTGGAGGTGCTCAAGCTGGAGCCCGCCACCCCCGCGAACTCCTCTGCGCAACAGCAGCAGCACCAGAACGCAAACCAGGCAACAGCTGACAACACTGCCGGGGCTGAGGCCGCTGAAAACAAGAATAGTAACAACAACAACAGCACTAGTACTGGCAAGCCCAACGCCGCCGCTGCCAACAGTAGTAGTAATAATAATAGTAGTGGTAGTGGTAGCGCCGGCCCCGCCGTGTGGGCGGTGTGGGCGCCGATGCCGATACACAACGGCCTCTACCTCCACAGCCGCCGGGCCAATGTGCCGCTGCTGTGCTTCATGCGAGAGATGCGCGCGGCGCTGGTGGGCATGTGTCGTGCGCGGGGCCGCTGGTCGACGTGGCACATGTGGCTGCAGCACCACACAGTGGCTAACAGCCCCAGCCCTGCCGCGCCGGGCAGCGAAGACGACGAGAACAACACCACCGAAGAAGAAGACAAGAACAACAACAACAAGAACAAGAAGAGCAGCAGCGATGGCAGGGGGCTGACCACCGCCGATGCGGCGGCGCACGCGCTGATGCACGACGAGGTGTTCCTGCAGACGTACGTCCCCGCCGAGGTGGTGCAGGGGATGATGGCGCATATTGTGTCAGCGCTGCTGCGCAACGCGAGTCCGCTGGAGATTGACGAGTACGTCAACGACGACCCGTCGCTCTTCCTCGCGCGCCTGCGTGACGACGACATGATCATCGAGCCCTGGCCGCCCGAGTCACCGCCGGCGGACACGCCCGACGCGCAGCTGCTCATCGCGGCCGCCAAGGACTACTGCGACCAGCACTTTTTCTGGACCGTGGGCATCGAGGTGGAGGAGCGGCGCGCGGCGACGGCGGCGCTGCGGGGGTGGATAGACGCGGGGCGCAACGTCATCTACGGCTTTGCGGGATCAGGAAAGCGAGAAGAGCGTCAGCGACTTGGAAACCTTTCTGGAGGACTGTGAAGTCGTCGTTGACACCGACGAGGGCGACAGCAAGGAGAAGGTTGTGGTCGAGAGGCTCCTGCAGACCGGCGTGGGCCTGCAGCTCCGCAAGTGCTGTCCCGCGCGGCGCGAACTGCTGCAGAGCGCTACTGCAGGTAGCAGTAGCAGACGCGAAGACTACTCCATCACTCGGCGACGAGAAGCGCGGCGCAGACGCGGCAGCTGCGCGTGGTCGCACACCGCCCTGGAGGAGTTGCTGCTGGGAGAGCTGCGCGATGCCTGCCAGCGCGCGCGCGGCGCCGAGGCCGACGACCCGCACTGGGTGCGCCTGCCCCCCGGCACCGCAAGCCGCCCGAAACCACCACTAGCTACTGCTGCTAATAACAATAATAATAACAACAGCGAGGACGACGAGGAGGCGATGGTGGTGCCGCCCGAGGCCGCGGACATTGTCGGGGACGGCACGACGTGTCTCTGGCGGGTGCCGATTGCGACGGGCTGTGAGCGCATTGTGTCCGTGACGCCGTACTTTCTGAAGCCCGCGCGCAAGAAGCCGCACCCAAAGAAGAAGCGCCTGGCGTTCAAGCTGGCCCTGGCGCACGGCTCGGCGGACAACACCTTCTGTGTCAAGGCGATGCTCCCGCCAAAGGCACCACCGGCGGACGCCGACGGCAAGACTGCACTGCAGCTGCCGCTGCTGCTGGTACTAACACTGCAGAGGACAGTGCCAACAACAACAACACTGCTGCTGCTACTGCTGGTGTTACTGCGCCAGTCGCCCCTGCAAAGGCCAAGGGGAAGAAGGTGAAGATTCCTGTGGGGACGGCCAGTCCCGCAGCCGCCGGCACCCGCGCCCGCGCTGACCCCGAAAGCAGCTCCATCCGCCGCCCGCCGCAGCAGCAGCATCAGCAAAGTCTGCAAAGACAAGCGGAAACACCTCTACACAGGATTTCCATGCGGACCCAGCGGTGGTGAGTGCTGTTCAGCAGCAGGCCGCCACAACAACAACAGCAGCAGCAGACGCCGTCCCCAGCGCCAAGCAAGGACCGTAACAACAACTACTGCTGCTGCTGCTGCTGCTGCGAGTGTTTCTCCGAACCCGCAGAATAACCCACACAAACCTCAGCCGCGTAGCATGCTATCCCAGCAACAGCAACACAACAACAATAATAGCAATAGCACCAACAAGATCAGCAGTCCCCGCGCCCGCGTTCTGCGCTATGGAACGCACAGTGTAACAACAGTAACAGCAGTGGTGTTAGTGTGAGTGTCCCCGTGCCGCGCAGTCTGCAGCTACAGCAGGAGCAGCAGCGCCTGCTACAGCAGTACCGTGATGGAAATAATAACAATAATGATGTCAACGGTACTCCTAACAACAGCAGCAACGGTGGCAGCCCAGACCGAGGTATGGGCAGCCGGTCTCCCCAGCAGCAGCAGCAGGGGTCGTACCGCCCGCTGCCGCGCAGCCAGCAGTCGCTTTCCCCTGCCGCCGCCGCACGGCCCGACTACGCCCAGAACAACAATGCCTACAACAGCAATGAAGCTGCAAATGGCGGTGACAACAACGTCTCCTCGGCCACGGCCGCCGCTGCCGCTGCTGCGGAGTACTATGCGGCTTCCAACGGCTATAACAACAATAACAATAACAGCAACAATGCTGGTGGTGGTGGTGCCCCGTTTGTGCCTCCGCCGCCACCCCCGCCCAACATGGGCTTCCTCCCGCCGTCTGCCCTGCAGGGGGCCACTCCGCCGCCCGGCTTCGGCCCCCCCGCCGGCTACCCGCAGTACCCACCACAATCGCAATCGCAGTCACAACAACAACAGCAGCCGCAGCAGCCGTATGGGTATGACCCTGCGGCCGCGGCGTACTACGCTGCCATGGCTGCCGGTGCCGCGCCGCCGCCGGCGCTGCCGCCCCCGGGGGTCGGTGGATACCCGCCGTATGGCTACAATAATAACGGTAATAACGGCTATGGTAATGAAGGCGGTAATGACTACGCGTATCAGTACAACGGGAACAACTCCATGGGCGGCAGCGACAGCAGCGGCGGCGCGTACCTCAACACAAACATCGATAACAGCGGAAACACCAGCGGCGTCAACATTGGCAACAACACTAATGCTAATAATGGTAATAACACCAACAGCAATGTTTACAATAACAACGGCGGTGTGTGGCGCACAAAGCCGCCGGTGCCAGGCGCCTACAATAACAGCAACAATGCCTCTGCGCCGCCGCAGGCGACCGACGACGGCAGCAGCGGCTCCTTCTCTGAGGCCGTGGCCGAGGGCGGACAGCCTGCCGCGGGAGGTAACAACATCAACATCATCAACAACAATCATGACAACGGCGCGCCGTCCACCGGCAGCCCTCTGCAGTTCCAACTCCAGCCCGTCATGTCCGCGAGCCTGCACTCGCCCACCAGCCCCGTGGGCTCCTTCGGCGGCTTCTTCCCCGGCGGCAGCCGCAGCGACGTGCCGCACGACTACAGCGTCATGGACACACACGTGACGGTGCGGGTGAAGCACCACCACCACGCGCGCACCGGCAGCCGCACCTACTCGGACGCCTCGGGCTCCGCCGCCGCCGTGCGCTCGCCGCTGTCGCAGTACCAGCAGCCGCTGCCGGCCACGTCGTCGCCCTCGGCCAGCGCGTCAAACTACCCACAACAGTCGCAGTCATCGCAGCCGGCGTCGTACAGCAACCGCAACAACAACAACAACGGCGGCGGCATGCCTCCGCTGGCGACCTCCCCAGGGTCGCAGCACCCGGCTATCCCCTCGGGCAGACCCCCTCTCAGCACCACAGGCGGAGGCGGCGGTGCGGGGGCGGGAGGCGAGACCGGGAGTCAGCCGCGGAGCGTCACACGCCGCAGTATCAACGGAGGAGGAGCTGCTGCTGGTGCTGCTGGAGGTAATGTCCGCGCGGCCGGCAGCCAGCACAGCGGCAGCGCACCGAGCATCACCAGCAGTGCCGCAAAGTACGACAAGTCGGGGCGCTATCGCTGGGACTGGCGCGCCACGGGCGAGGAGCTTCTGGGGCAGAATGACGAGATGTAAGTGATCACTACTAAGACTTGCACACACATACATATATATACACATACACACAGATGTGGTGTATGTGTAGGGGTGTCTGGACATGTGTGAGGGAGAAAAAGATTCTCTATCCAGACTTCTCATCGCTTTCCCTCTTGATTTCCCGTAGTCATCGCTTCATTTCCATTTTTTTTTATGTGGGCCCAATCTATCGACTTATTTTTCTTAACGAACACTCCCCCTTTTCCTTTCGGTGTACAATATTGTTTGAAGAAAACTATTCCCTTTATAATTCCACGTTGCCCGTTTTTTCTTTTTGCTTTCTTTGCTCCCAAAGACGACCATTATCCTTTTTCCCCTTTCACTCCTCTTCAGAGATGAGCAATTAAGGTCACGTATAGTTTCAAGTCGAAGAATAAACTAAATTAACCATTAAATGCTTCTGACAATCACACCGTATATTTAACTTCTAACAGAACTTAGCATCGTTTTTCTTTCCCTCTCTTTCCCTCACGTAATCTTCTCTTTTGTGAGGTTGATTAAAAATCAGTGTTTCGTATTCATTTTCTTATTTTTTTTTTTAGTAGTGGACCATTTTAAAGAACTTATAATCATCTACACAGTTCCATCATTGAAAACGCCTACTATTTTTTTTCTTTATTTCCTATATAACTTTCATTTTAAAACGATCTCTCCGTTTCTTTTTCCTTTTTATATATATTTGCTTACACTTTTTTTTTTTGCCATTTTTAATATTTACCGAACACATGATGCACGTCTGTGAAAGTACTTTATCACATATGATGTATTGTTTTCCGTTTTTTTCCTCTCCTCCTTTTTCTTCACCCCGTTTCAAAATGTCCCACCAGGCATTTTGTAAAGACTGACTAACGTTATTTCATAAGTAAGAGAGTATAAGCAGAGTTATACAACATTAAATACTAACCATACATATTCCACACCACAGCATTGCGATGGAAACATCATAAAATGATTGTTACACGTATTCTCACACTTGTGATTGGAACCTTGAAAACAGAGGATGATTTTCTTCCTCCCCTCTTTGTTGTTTTGATAATACCATTGCGGTTGCTCAGAGATTTTCAGCTTTCACTCTTCATGACGGTATTATAATACATCTATAGTATTTTCATGCTCTTTGTATGTAGCTGGTTTTCCCTCAATCAACATCGCCTCGCACGCATTCTCACATTTTCTTTATCTTTCTACTTCTTCTTATAGGTCATTTATTTTTTTCATTTGGAAACAGTGCTAATTCGGTTTTATCTTTTCTAATAATTCGGGTCCAACACTACTTGTGGACTACCCGTCTTTAACTAACAAACACCATAGCTTCTATTTCGGTACCTAATCATTCTTTTTCTTTTTCAGATTAACTAAGTCTAGTTTTTATTTTTACTGCCGCTACATTTATCGGCGTTAAGCTTCATCTTTTTATTTTCTTCGCCTTTTCTGTTGTACCGTCATACCATTTAATCGCCAAGACAAGAACCACACGCAGGGTACACATTTTGCCATACACTCACACTAACGGAAGTACCCTACATACCCGCAGAGACACCAGTCGACAGTCAGACACACACAGGGATACACACCCACCAACACAGACCACCCCACATCTCTGTCTCTACAAACGTGTAAACACAGGAAGTAAACACCCGTACTCAGTAACGCCCACTCCCGTAAGACTACAGGTACTTACACTCACACACATACACAAGTACTCATACGCACACACACAGAACAGTACTCATACATACACATATAACTCCAGTATCACCGCAATGGGAGCCGCGCCTAGCCGCGAGACACTGCGCCGCGGTCTCTTCACGGTCCCCTCCACCCCCTCCGCCGCGGACACCAACACCACTAGCATACTGGCTGGCGGCGCCAAGTCCAACCGCAAGCAGGAGATTGTGCTGATCCCGCTCACCCGCGAGTTCTTCCCCTCCCCCGACTGCCCGCTCTTTGTCCAGTTCCACAAGGCCCGCTGCGACGCCGCCGTGAACTTTTACTTTAGGCGCCCGGGCGCGCCGGGGGACCTCAGCCGCATCCCGGACTACAGCGAGGCGTACCGGCTGCCCGGGGAGGAGGAGGAGTGGGTCCGCGGGCGGGCGCAGCGCCGGCAGCACAACCAGAACCAGCAGCAGCAGCAACAAAAGGACCAAAGAGACGACGACGTTGATGAAGAAGACTACGGGGGGCAGCAGCAGCAGCAGAACACTAACGGTGGCAGCAGTCGTCAGCGGCGCTCCTCTGGCGAGAACCTGCTCGACCTGGAGACTGACAACAACAACAACAACAACAACAACCGTGACAACGACGGCGAGGAGGAGGAGAATGTGGGCGGGGAGGCCCCCGACGGCACGAACCCCTCGCGCGAGGCGCTCTACAGAGGCGTCGTGGAGCGCGTCGAGGAGCAGCTCTTCGACACCGACGCCGAGATGCGCGCGGAGCTGCAGTGGGCACTCGCGCACCCGCACTCCAGCGTGGGGCCCGACGGCAGGCCCCGGCACCACAGCCGCCGGCGCCGCGTCCTGCCGGTGCTCTGCGCCGTCGCGTTCCGCTACGACCCCAGCAAGCTTGCCGCGTCCGTCAGCGGCACGACTAGCACGACTACACACTGGATCTTCCTCCGCCGCTGCCGCTGGCGCCACCCCCAGCAGCGGCGGCCACGCCAGCGCGGTGCTGCAGGCCGTCATGGAGAATGGCGTGTACATGTTCGGCTCCATCATCAACATTGTCGGCTGTTTCGGTTTTGTGTCGATGCAGGAGGAGGTGGAGGCGATGCGCATGGCGCAGGCGGGCAGTCTGCTGAGCCCCTCGCTGCTGCTGTCCACGCCGGGGACCATGGGGGCTGCTGCTACGGGTGGCAGCACAACGCGCTATCACCACACAGGGACCGCAGGGTCCGTCGGGCGCAGCTCCGGCGGCGGCAGCTACTCCCATAACCCTTACTCCCTCGGGAGCCAGAGCGCCTGGGGAGTGATCTCGCAGGGGCTGGCGCGGGTGGCCGCTCCGCAGGCGCCAGCAGCGGGACGCCCGGGGATGATGCGGCACCAGCACAACCACCACCTCCACCACCACAGCCACTACGGCGGCAGCGCCGGGAGCTTCAGCGGCACCGACGGCAGCGGCAGTTACGCCCAGCAGCAGCAGCAGCAGCAGAGGTACCAGGCCCCACCGGTGGCGGCGCCGCTGGCTGCCATTGTGTTTCTGACCAAGTCGGCCGGGGAGCAGAATTTGGGCCGTGTGACGCACATTGCCGCGAGCACCTACTACTACCAGATGATCATGGCGGGCGCGATACAGCGTCACGCCGCGCCGTCTACCACTGGCAGCACTGGCGCCGCCGCTGGTGGTGCTGACGGCCAGCCGCTGCCGCCGCCGTACCCGGGGACTGACATCAGCAGCGCTGCAGGGGCTCCTCTCCCGCCTCTGCGGGGCCCTCTGCCGCCGGTGGTGGCGGTGGCCGCTCCGCTGCCTCCGGCAACTCCGCCTCTGGCTTCCCGCCGCCGCAGTCGCTGCCGCCGATGGAGACCTTCAGCTTCTCCAGTCTCATGACCAACATCCCTATTCTCTCCTTTCTGTACGAGATGAAGAGCCGGTTCGGCTACCTCGGCATCCTGCCCGCAGGCGGCAACAACAGCAACGGCGGCAGCCAGCTCTCGTCCCCCACCGGCGGCGCTCCCGGCGGCGGCGCCCTGTTCGACCTCCAGCAGGACTACGCCAGCAGCAGCGGAGAGCAGCCCGATGCCGCCGCTACCACAGGTGCGCAGCAGCGGCGGGTTCCACCGCGTGCGGCCCGGCAGCGTGGCGGCGGGCGCCATGGAGATGTGGGTCACGCCGGACGAGATGCTGCACGGCCGTGTGTCGCGCCGCGTGGCGAGATGCTGTGCTGGTCGCTGGCCGAGAAGCCGCAGGCGATGCAGGAGCGCGTGCCGCCGCCGCCGACGCTCGAGGACGGGTCGTGGCGCTACCGGGGCATCGTGGACTGCGCGCACCCGCCGCCGCTGCCGGCGCCCGGGCGGCTCGTCAGCATCCACCCGCGCGATGTGTACGTGGTGGGCAGCGACGTGCTGCCCGGGTTTCGACGAGGGCGACATTCTCAAGTTCGACGCGGAGCGGCTGGTGTGGCACGCCGACCCGACCATCCAGCTCGAGGGCGTCGTGCTCTCGTCGATGCGCGCGCCGTGCAAGCGCGCGCGCGAGGCGCCGCCAGAGGACCCGGGCTGGGTGACGCGGCTCGTCCGGCCGCCCGCCGCGACTGCCCCACGCCGTACGGTCTACACTGGCGTACATGACGGGTCTCACTGGAGCGGCGAGGTGCGGGGAGCATGCAGCAGGCAGCAGCAGCATCAGGAGCGGCAGTACCCCACGCCGCCGCCGACGGCAGAGCAGGCGGAGGCGATGAAGCGCGACCCTTCGCTGGTGCTGGAGCACGAGCGCGAGGGGACCTTCTTTGTGTACCGCTTTGAGAGCGACGGCACCGTGTACTACCACGGCACGATCCCCAACTTTGCGAACCCCAACAAGAAGGAGAAGAAGGGAACTGCTGCTGGACTGCTGCTGCGGATGGGGGCGGTAGTGCTGCGGACAGGGGCTGCTGGGAGGTATCAACCCCGCGGCTGCCGCGCTCTCTGCGCTGACTAGTGCTGCCGCCGCTGCCGGCGGGGTTGGGCAAGTGCCGTACCCTCAGCAGCAGCAGCAGCACACAGACCCTAACGCAGCCAGGAGCTGAAGAAGAGCGCGCAAAGGCAGGCAGCGGGGGGAAAGAACTCCACTGCAGCTACTGGCACTACTACTACTACTAACAATAGTAATGCCTCGGCTCGTCGTCCTCGGTCGATTATGGGGGCCTTCTTCGCTCCTGTGCCAACCACCAGTAACAGTAACAGCTGCCACAGCATCGGACAGGAAGACAACAGGAGCAGCTGGTGCTGAAGGGGGAGAAGACAGCGGGAAAGACGGGAACGATAACAAGACGAGGAGCGGGAACGACACAGACAATCCCGCAGACACCACCACCGGCGGCGCCGTACCTCACCAGTCGCGTCACACAGACCGCGCAGCGCCTTATGAAGGGCATCTACAGCTATGCCTATGGTCTTCCCCAACAACAACAGCAACAACAGCGGGGGATATCCTCACCAGTGTCCAACACTAACGCCACCGCTGCGACTAGTGTCCCACTACGTCGGGTGCGGGAGCTGTCAGCAGCCCTACACAGCAGCAGTAATAACAATAATAATAGTCAGTGCTGCTAATAACGGTAGTGTGACGGTGTCCGCAGGGCCCTGCGAGGTCCTCGCGCAGCGGCGGCGGCTCCCGTGCTGTGATTGTCACTCTCCCTGACCCCCACAGCCGCAGCAACAGCAACACCAACTACAACTACAACTGACGGCGATGCAACGGACTGATGACAGTAATAGACTACTGGTGATAGTAACGGTATATGATTAATAGCTAATAGTAATAATGCTGCTGCTGGCGGAGGAGCGTCGTATGGCTACAATGCTGGGCCAACATACCCCGCCCTGGCCCCCGGCAGCCTGGAATAATAATAATAATAACAATAACAATATTGGTGTTGTGGGCGGATCTCCCACCAGCCCCATGCAGTCTGGCAGCTCGCCTATCAGTGTTGGCGCTGGCGGCTATCCTCAGCCGCAGCCGCTTCGCCGTCCTGCCGGCCATGCAGACTGTCAATCAACAACAACAACAGCAACAACAGCAACAACGAATCAGTATTCAAACCACAGAGAGCAGTACCCCCTCTCACAGGCGCGCTCCCCCACCTATGTCTACCCCGGCAGCGGCAGCGGTGGCGGCGGGAACTCTTCCCTCCCAGGCTCCTCCTCCTGCCGCTGCGCCGCCAGCACACCAACTATCAACAACAACAGCAACAGCAACAACAGTATCATCACCAAGGGCAGTACAGCGGCGGCAGCAGCAGCGCCTTTGTGGCGACCAACACCGCCGGGAACACCAGCGCCTGGCGGCGGCGGCGGCGGGCCGCGCACGGGGACTCCGCTGACGCCGTACGTGCTGCCCAACAATCAGATGCCGTCTGGTGTGGGGAGTCTGTACAGTGAGGGCAGCGGCAGCAGCGCCATGTACCCGGGGCACGGCGGCAGGAACCCCAATGCCTTCTGGGGGGAGTAGTGGTGTGCACGTGCACAACAGCACACACACACATGTTCATTTTATATTTATAGTTTTCCTTGTTTATTTTTTATATTTCTATTTAAAATGAGTCTTTATTGAGCGTCTATTTTTTTTTCACTCTCACACACTTTTGAGTTTTACATTTTGAATCTCTTTTCTGTTACCCTAAACGTACTGTTGTATATTCCCCTGCACTCACTTTCTCAGTGTGATGTGTTCAGTGTTTCTAAAACAGCTTTCTTCCAGAGTTGAGTTCCCTTGTTTTGCTTTTGATTCAATGAGGCCTTCCTGTCATGTTATTGTTCTCTTCTTCATACTACTTCCACCTCTTCCTGTAACGTCATCACAGTAAAGTTATACAGATAGAATAAGTACGATTCCTTAATATATACATATAAGTATCTTTCCCCATCACACTCCACCTTCTCCGCACCGCTTCCAACAAAGAAGCCACAGTCCGAGAAGTGTCTTGTACGATATCCACAGCAGAGAGAAAACAAACAAACACATAAAACAGAAATCAACATTTATTCACTGTGAGTTTGTGTGTTCCTCCCTCATTGATCATTACCCGCAGAGTATCCCATACAGTCGCAACAAGGGCACTCACACACTCTACACATACACACATACGCGTATACACACATACACATACACTAGATACACATCACAGTAATGTCGCGTTACTACGTCAACGACCAGGGCTTCAACGAGCGCTCCGTCAAGGTGGACGCGGCCGAGGAGAAGCGCCGGGCCGAGGAGGAGGCCGCGCAGAGCGCCGCCGCCGCCGCCGCCGCGGAGGAGGAGAAGAAACAGCTGGAGCTGGAGGCACGGCGCCGCCGCGAGGAGGTAAAGCAGCGCGAGATTGAGCTGCTGACCAGCCTGAGCGCCTCGCGCGCCGCAGGCGCCGCGCGACGAACAGGGCAGACACCGTTTGTGCGTGGCCGGGCGGTACACGGTCAGCAGCAGGAGCGGCGCGGGTCGCACATTGACGCTGCGGTGCCGGAGGAGGGCCACCAGGGCTATCAGAGCGGAGATGACGCCGATGGCGGCGGCGACGCGTACAACTTAGACCACGGGGGCGACAACAGCAGTGTCGACGTCGACGTGGATGGCGGCGCGGCGCTCGTTGAGGAGCAGCAACAACAATAACAACAATGACAATGACAATGACAATGATTACCACAACGGCGGTAATGTCATCGACGCCCCGGGACACCCGTCCGACGACGACGTGCAGGCCATCGCCGAGGCCGCCGCCGCCGACTTCAACGACGCCGTTAAAGAAGACCCCCCGGAGAGCCAGAACAAGGGCCGGCCGGGCAGCAAGGCCGGCAGCAAGGCGAGCAGCCGGGCCAGCAGCCGGCGGAGCGTCAACATTAGCGTCCCGGAGCCGGTCAGCACCGATCTCGTGCCGAACCCGTACGCGCGGCCGTCCAGCCGCAAGGGGAGCGCTAAGAAGCGCCCGGAGAGCAGCCATAATAATGAATAATAAGAGCACGGAGCGGCTGGGGTGAGGGTGAGGGCGCCGAGGGGGAGGCGGGCAAGGGAGGGAAGGGAAAGGACGGCAAGGACTGCGTCGTTCAGTAGTGGGGGCTTTTTTTTTTGACATGGAAAAAAGAAAAAAAAGAAGAAAAAAAGAGCAGGAATTCTGACAAGAGGAACATCGGCAGCTTCAAAACAATATATACACGAAAAAAAAAGAAAAGGGTGATATTGTTTTCGCTGTGTCAATGTCTCCTTCTCCGCCAATTCCTCTTTTTCTTCTCCCTCCCTCTCTCCTTGACTCTTTCCGTACACACGGACTCTCTCGTTATATTTTATACACAAATGCAAACCTACCATTTTTTTCTCATATGCTCTTCCTCTATTCAAACTGTGCAAAGCTAATCATAATGAATACACACGAAGAAACAATACACTATTCTTTTTTATTTCGTTGTTGGTGTTTCTCACTGCAGCGCATGGAAAAAACACACCCAAACGCTTCTCACTACCATTTTTTCTCCACTCTTGTTGATTTTACGTAACAACAGGAGATCTTTTTCATTTTTCGAGATTAAATGAGGGTATGAGATGCAATGTAAATTATACAAAGTGAGAGCACATAAATACACACACACAAACACACACATATACATTGGTGTGTTACAAACAGTAAACTGTGCCGTTTCAACATGTTTTCCTTTTATCGTTGCGTTTCTCGCGGTCATATTTGTCCATTTTGTTTTTTAAAAATAATTGTTTGACAGATTTGTGCTGATCATAGTTTTTTCCTCCCCTCTTTGCTGTCGTAACTTTTCTAACTTTTACTCTTTCTCCCCCATCTTCGCACCTAACACGTGACGTCTATTATATAAAAACAAAGTGTGTGTCTCGAAATATCGCCATATCTTGATTGTATAACCTACTGTTCGCAAGGAAAATACATTGTTTTCCTCCGATATCGTGTTCTTTTCTTTTCACTTGTGAATTCAGTAGTCAAAATTCTAGCTGAAGAACATCCACTCTCTCTCATGGACTTGCAATTGTGTTACTTTCGCCCTTCATATTGCTCCACTACATTTGTTATTTCCCCTCTGGTAATCTTTTCCTCCCCTATTTTTAGAAAACAAAGGTTTTACTGTTATCATTAAGTATAACTCATTCATTTTTTTTTTGAAAATTCCTAAATAAACATTATTCACTAACGAAAAGACTTTAAGAAGTCGTTTCTTTTCCACTTTTCGTATTTCATTTACACTTTTATTCACCTGCGGTCTCAAGTGTGTGTTACCCCACATAGGAAAATGACAGCCACCACCACCACTACTACAACAACGGAAGCTACCGCCGGCAGCAGCGGACAGCCACAGCACCACTGCTGCTTGTGCTGGCACTTTCCCTTCTGCTGGGCTTCAGTGCCTCCCCGGCCAGCGCCGCTGCCCCTCTTAATCCTGCTGCTGCTGCTAATCCTGTGAAGAAGACGAAGCGGGTTCGTTCCGCCGCCGCCGCCGCCGCTGGCGCGCATCCTGGACCAGCACTTCCGCGTGAGTGTCGTGTCGCAGACCTTCGGCACCTTCAACGCCTCGCTGCGGATGCGCGGCGGACTGCACTTCCCCGAGCACATCCACGCCGAGCTGGTGCCGAAAGGGTTCCCGGTCTTTGCGCTCTCGCCCGAGAGGCGTCTGCTAAAGACGCTGGCGCCTCTACTACTACTAGTGCTGCTACTAGTGCTGGAATGCGCGTCGCTCTGCCGCACTTTGGCCGCCTCCGCAGCGAGACGGACGAGCAGTACAGCTCCGGCAAGACGCCCGCCATCAAAGGGATCTCCCCCGGCGAGGTCAACGCCCCCGCGCCGCGCGCGCACAAGGGCGAGGTGCCCAAGGAGCTGCGCGACACGACGCAGGAGACGGGGCAGCCCGCGCGGCCGACGCTGCTGGTCATGGACATTGCGCTGCGCTCCGCCCTCTCCAGCGGCGGCAGCGTCAAGCTCTACGCGCTGCCCGCTGATGAGACAGGGATGCGGCGCCGGCGCGACGCCATGGAGGCGGCGGAGGAGGAGGAGGGCGAGGAGGGCAGCGGGCGCCGGCGCGCGCGTCGTGTCAGCAGCGAGGACACCAACAAGAACAGCAAAGGCGACGGCGCGGCGACGCTGACCGCCGACTTTTTCTTCACGCCGCAGTCGGAGGCGATTGTGGGGCGCTCGTTTCTGATGAACGTCCCCTCGGTGGCCACCACCGCGACCGCCGTGCTGCGCTCCCCCGCCGCCGCTAAGGCTGCTAAGGCTGCTAAGGCTGCTGCTGCCAAGGCCGAGAAGGATGCCGCCGCTGCTGCTGCTGCTGGTGCTGGCGAGACGGCTGATAAGGCTACTGCTACCACTACTACTACTACTACTGCTACTACAGAAGGCGCTGATGCCGATGCTGTCGGCTTCGCGACGCTGCGGTTCCTGAGCGAGCACGAGTTCACGCTGACGGCGCGCCTCACGCTCCCCGACGGGCGCCGCGAGGTGCTCTTCGCGCACGCCTTTGTGACCCCCGACACGGCGCTGCTGGACCGCGCCAAGCACGAGGAGAAGACCTTCGCGCAGCAGTACGGCTTCTTCGCCATTATGGGCATCACGTTTCTTGCTGCAGACGGTGTTTGGGGTGCGCGACGCACAGAAGAAGGCGGCGCTGGAGCGCTCGGGGTACAGTGAGGAGATGCGCAAGGCGGACGCGGCTATCGCGGCGGCCAAGGCGGGCGGTAACAGTAACAACGTAACAGTAGTAGTGGTAGCACTACTGCAGAGGCGAGCTCTGCGGCGGCGGATGAGGCAAAGAAGAAACAGTAGTACTATTAGTAGTATGTAGTATAATAGTGGTGGCAGGAGTAACAAGGAGAGGAGCAACAATAACAAGAATAACGCCTCCCCCTTTTCTGTTTTCCTTTTACACTTACTACACTAATGATTGTAATGTGTTGTGTCTGTGTCTTCGCCCTTCACACTGTTAAGTTTCTTTTCCCTTTTTTTCTTTTGCTGATTCCAACAGCGCGTTCGACCTTATCATCACCAGTAACGCCATTTGTTGACATATTATAAGTCTTCAAGCATTTCCTCCTAACTTTCTTCTCTCTCTGTTTTTTCTGTTCCTCTCTGTATCTTTCTCTCATTTTTTTTTACGTGTTCGAAAGAATGAGAGAAAGTAGACACTGAAGAAACACAAACGTATAAGAGCACTATGCTTTTCCCTTCTCCATTATCGCTTTAAAAACAAAGACAACGTTGAGTTTGTTCCTGTTTGTTCAGTCCCTTGTTATCTCTTGTTATACGTAAAAGCAAAAGTTGGTAATTGTGTGATGTGAAGTGCATCGTTTTGGTCGCACTGTGGCCTAGGCAAGGAAAACAAAAGAAATACGAAAACAAAACATAAAAAATAATTCATGGAAAACTGCGAAAGATCACAGAGGGTTTTACGAAGGGTGAGTTTGAATAAGACTGAGACAGCTTCTTGTCTTTTCCCCCTTTTCTTGATTATTTCCTAGTTGACTTCTTCTCTGTTTAACACTGACACGAGTGGCGTTGATGGCGGCCTTCATCGGACTTTTCATGCTATTGTTTCTCTCTGTTTTTTCTTTTCATGTGTGTCATTGTGCTACAACGATCTCTCTTTTGTCTCTCTTTCCTCCTAAATTGCCTTTCCCTTTTGGAATTTGTAAAGAAAGTTCATAGTGTTCGGGGAGTCTCCATTTTCTCCTAGTTGTCCTTTTTTCTTCTTTAAATTTCGCATTTTTTTTCGATTACAGTATTCTGCGATATCCTTGCTGTTCAGCCGCCGGAGGGTATTGCATTCAGCGGTATTGATAAGAGTAGTATTAACAAGTACAGCAAAAATTTTTGGGTTTCACTTTCCCCCATTAGCTTCGCTTCTCTCTCAGATAGTCGTATTTTCCCTCTTCTTCTCTCCACAAGGTGTTCACGCAATGTCCGAGGCCCCCAGCACACAGTGGTGGCAGGCGCAGCTGCGAGGAGGAGGGACCGCGACGATAGACGACCTGCGGCAGGAGAGGGACCGCATTCAGCGAGGAGAGGGACGCCGCGCTGGCCAAGTGCGAGAGGCTCCAGGAGAAGTACGACGCGCTGGTCAGGGACATGCAGACAGCGATGGCGGTGGACGTGCGCGAGCGGGAGGCGCTGCTGCGCGAGGCCGAGGCGGAGAAGGACGCGATACGCGAGACGGCGGAGCGCAACCAGCGCAGTCTGGCCGAGGAGCTGCACAGTGCCCTCGAGGTCAAGGAGCGGCAGTGGGCGGAGGAGCGCGCAGCAAGCTGCTGGAGATGCTCGCGGCCAAGGACCCGCTGATGCAGCCGCTGCAGGCACATCGCTGGACCATCGCTGCAGCGGCAGCTTGACCCATATCGCCGTGCCCGCCGCCATCGACAGGCTGGTCGCGGAGGAGCAGCGCACGCGGCCAGAGCATGAGCGCGCCGTGAAGGCGGAGGAGGCGGCGGCGTGGGCGGCCCTGCTGGACGCGGAGCGCGAGTCCCGCACTGCCGCTGCTGCTGCTGAGGAGGAACGCAAGGCGCTGGTGTTTGTCTCCCCCGCCGGTCCCGGCCCTGAGCTGAGGCGCAAGCACCTGGGCCGCAAGTCCACCTATCGAAATGATTCAAACAACGCCGAACAGGGTCTGGTCGACCTGTTTGCGGAGCTGCGCGCCATCGGCTTCCCCGGCAGAGTCACCATGCAGAAGCTGCTAGAAAACGAGACGGACGTTTCTGTTGTTTACTTTGAGACTCAAGGGCAGCCAACATACTTCGATGGCACACACCCCGCCATCCCTGCCGCTGACGTCTACGAGATCGTCGCGCAGGTTGTGTGCCACCTGCCGAACCTCAAGGAATTGGGGTTGAACAACGCACCGCCGCTGTCGTCGCACAGCCTGGAGTGGGTCTCGTGTCTCCCGCAGAGTGTGCGTAAACTATACCTCCGGAATATCGACTACACGGTGGCTGAGCTTCGTGACATACGGCGCCGCTGCCCACAGCTGACAGAGTATTGGTGTCACCCCCTCGCGCTGCACCGATTGGGGCGAGTTCGCCGGTGTGGCCGACATGGACCACCAGAAAGGACACAGGTGAAGGCTGCCTTGGGTGGCATTATTTGCTGGTACGACTGACACCACACACACTCACACCATAAGCCAGCGCTGAGACTACTGATCATCGCTCCGCTCCCGAGTGAAGATGCTCGCTCGTATCGCTGTGCAGCGAGCTGTAACTCCTTTCGCTACTGCTCAACGTATTGTCAACGTTCATTTCCTGATCACTTTTACTCTCATGTTTCACTCCTCGCTCACTACCTATGCGTTCTCTTACACTGTCCACATCATGTATCGCTGACATTACTCCCACTCTCTTGCCAATCCACAGCGTATCCGACTGATCTGCATTGTAGATCATATAATGCGGTCAGCAGCAGCTATCAGTGATGTGCGCCGCACTCTAGCTATGATCACGACAGCAACAAACTCACTGTAGTGTGATTGTGAACAGGACACGTGGCGGGACTCATATGGCATCATGTGCTAGTGACACACTAGTGAACTCACTTCCATGTCTGTTTATCATGTGCTTTAGCTATAGGTTCTCCACCCCTCCTGTCTTCCAGTGCTACGACCATCTGCTCCTCCACTCTCTTTCTTCTCTCTATGCGATTCCTACTATTGCTCTTTCCGGTGTAGTACTCATCATACGCACTCTCATCTGTATTACCGTTTCTACTATCTATTGTTGCCCTCATTAGTCTCCACAGCTGTGAAGCAGTCAGCTTGCGTTACCCACAGTCCTCTCTACGCACGACCACTTTCCCAGCACACCGCACACACCAGTATGTCCGAGGCCCCCAGCACACAGTGGTGGCAGGCGCAGCTCGAGGAGAGGGACCGCCAGGTGCAGGCGAGCCAGCGGGCGGCGGACGACCCTCCGGCAGGAGAGGGACGCCGCGCTGGCCAAGTGCGCAGAGCTCCAGGAGAAGTACGACACTCTGCGCGAGCAGACGCACGCCTACGCAACAGAGGAGCTGCACATACGCGAGGAGCTGCACGAGCGGTTCGAGCAGGAGAAGGACGCGATACGCGAGACGGCGGAGCGCCACCGGGAGAGTCTGGCCAAGGAGCTGCAGGCCTCGTATGAGGTGGAGCGCGGCAAACTGCTGGAGACGCTCGCGGCTGAGAGAAGCGAGCGGGCGGAGGAGCGCGCGCGGCTGCAGGCACACCTGGACCATCTGGTGCAGGGCCTCGTGGCCCACATCGCCGTGCCCGCCGCCATCGACAGGCTGGTCGCGGAGGAGCAGCGCAGGCGGCCAGAGCATGAGCGCGCCGTGAAGGCGGAGGAGGCGGCGGCGTGGGCGGCGCTGCTGCGTGTGAGCGGCTGCCGTGGCGTGGAGTCCCATGCGCGCGCTGCCATTGTGGCGGAGGAGGCCGAGGACGCGAGACCCGCAAGGACGCTGTGTTTCTCTCTCCCGGCGGCGTCGCCGGCCGAGCTGCGGCGCAAGTACCTGGGCCGCGCGTCCAACGCCCGCTTTAACTCCACACGATGCCGAAAAGGGGCTGTACGAGCTGTTCCTGGAGCTGCGCGCCATCGGGTTCCCCAGGCGGCGCCGCCATGCTGCTGTTCCTACACAAGGAAACCGAAGAGTTTTGCCTGTACTTTGAAACCGAGGGGGCGGAGAACAACCTTCTTTGGCACACATCCCGCCATCCCTGCCGGCTGACGTCTACGAGTTCCTGTCGCAGGTTGTGTGCCACCTGCCGTGCCTCAAGTACCTGGGCATTGGCGGCGCACCGCCGCTGTCGTCGCACAGCCTGGAGTGGGTCTCGTGTCTCCCGCAGAGCATGCGGAGGCTTTCCCTCAACAAGGTCGACTTCACCTACACTGGTCTCAGTGCAATCCGGCGGCAGCTGCCCACAGCTGACACATATTCACGTGCACTCTTCGCACTGCACCGATTGGGGATTCTTCACCGGAGAAACTAGCGTCAAGAAGACTCAGGTGAAGACTGCGCTGGTGGGCATTGTTAACTGGTCGGACTGACACCGCCGCACTGTATGTAGTTTTGGCTGCTCCCGCGCGTGTGTGCTTCTCCACCTACCCGCCTCTTCCTCCACTACACGATACTCAGACACAGACACACACGCATACACAGCAACGACACACATCTGAGCACTCCGCTACTCTCTATCCCTGACGGTAGAAGCTACACGTGTTACTGGGCAGGGCTGAGGTGAATGATTTTATATTGACTTGTTAGATTCGGATTTAGTATCGGCCACAGGGACCAACTGTTGTTTTCACTATCACTTCCTCCACTGTCGTTAC
The DNA here is from genome assembly GCA_037044515.1 of Phortica magna. Classification (NCBI taxonomy): domain Eukaryota; kingdom Metazoa; phylum Arthropoda; class Insecta; order Diptera; family Drosophilidae; genus Phortica; species Phortica magna. Next base: position 51,901 of record JBAMBP010001828.1, read on the forward strand.
GAATACTACGTCTGCTACCGGACTCACCACTTCGACTATACTTTATCTTTTCCCCCCTCCTCTCTACGCTTACGAAGAGTTTCTGTTTCCTCTAGTTAGGTTTCGTCTTCCAACCACCAAATACACCACTCTTCCCCACTCTCCGACACCTCCACCGCCCAGCATGTCCGAGGCCGCGCAGATCACGCTGCTGCAGGCGCAGCTCGAGAGGAGGGACCGCGACGTGGACGACCTGCGGCAGGAGAGGGACCGCATTCGCGAAGGCCGAGAGGGACGCCGCGCTGGCCAAGTGCGAGAGGCTCCAGGAGAAGTACGACGCGCTGGTCAGGGACATGCAGACAGCGATGGCGGTGGACGTGCGCGAGCGGGAGGCGCTGCTGCGCGAGGCCGAGGCGGAGAAGGACGCGATACGCGAGACGGCGGAGCGCAACCAGCGCAGTCTGGCCGAGGAGCTGCAGCAGTGCCCTCGAGGTCAAGGAGCGGCAGTGGGCGGAGGAGCGCAGCAGCTGCTGGAGATGCTCGCGGCAGGAGCGCGCAGATGCAGCGCGGCAGGACCCGCTGGTGCCGCTGGTACAGCAGCCTTGTCAGCCACATCGCCGTGCCCGCCGCCATCGACAGGCTGGTCGCGGAGGAGCAGCGCACGCGGGCAGAGCATGAGCGCGCTGTGTAAGGCGGAGGAGGCGGCGGCGTGGGCGGCTCCTGCTGGACGCGGCAGCTCCTGCGGAGTCCGCGCCCGCTGCCGTCATCGCTAGCGGAGGAGGCAACGCGCAAGGCGCATGGCTGTTTGTGTCCCCCGCCGGTCCCGGCCCTGAGCTGAGGCGCAAGTACCTGGGCCGCAAGTCCACCGATCGAAATGATTCCAACAACGCCGAACAGGGTCTGGTCGACCTGTTTGCGGAGCTGCGCGCCATCGGCTTCCCCGGCAGAGTCACCATGACAGAAGCTGCTAGAAAACGAGACGAACGTTTCTGCTGTGTACTTTGAGACTCAAGGGCAGCCAACATACTTCGACGGCACACACCCCGCCATCCCTGCCGCTGATGTCTACGAGATCCTCGCGCAGGTTGTGTGCCACCTGCCGAACCTCAAGGAATTGGGATTGAACAACGCACCGCCGCTGTCGTCGCACAGCCTGGAGTGGGTCTCGTGTCTCCCGCAGAGTGTGCGTAAACTATGTCTCCGGAATATCGACTACACGGTGGCTGAGCTTCGTGACATACGGCGCCGCTGCCCACAGCTGACAGATATGTTGGGTCTCCTCCTCGCGCTGCACCGATTGGGCCGAGTTCGCCGGTGTGGCCGACATAGAGCACCAGAAAGGACCAGGTGAAGGCTGCCTTGGGTGGCGTTATTTGGTGGTACGACTGACACCACCACACTATAGCGAGTGCTGGTGCTACTACTCAGTGCTTCCCTCCCCAGTGAAGAGCCGCTCTATCGCTGTGTGCAGTACGGTGACTCTTTTCCTACTGCCGATGTATTATCATTTTCTTTTCTTTTATTCTGTCGTCTCCCAAAACGCTTTTGCTCTTTATTTTCACTCCCCGTACCTTTCCACCTTAACGCCTGACAACTACACGTCGCCCCGACAGCTCTGAGAGTTGTACTCATGGACGTTGTGTGCTCTCTTTCCCTCCTCTGCCACGTTTCCTCGCCATTCCATCACCAGCTTCGATAGAGAAGCACATTGGGAAATCAGTCTGGCGTTGGTCGAAATATTTTTCTACGCTTTTCTCTTTCACTCAAAAAAACAACAACAAGCAAAATCAAATAATACTCCCCGAATTTTCTGTGCAATGCTTCTCTCCACTACTCATTTCCTCCAGCATCTATGCTATTCCCTCACACTAACCACATCATGTTCGCTGACATTACTCCCCCACCATGCCAACCACAGCGATATGAATGAGTTGCATGTGCGTATTAAAAAGACTTGAAAAACACGAAAGACTAAACAAACTCACCGTGTGCTGTTGTTAGTCGGAGTTTTTCTTTTACAAACTGAATTTCAACTTTTACGTTTTTTTTTTCAATCCTCATAATATTTCTCCTCCCCTGTAGCAACAAGTGTGAAAGAAAAGAAATAGTTAGAATCAAGAACAACAAACAAACAGTCAGACAAACTAAGGAGGAGGACTGTATACAGCCATGCAATCCGGAGCTTCATTCCTGGTGGGTGACATTGTTGAGCGCCACATCGCGCCTCTGACACCACTGAACTCCGCCACATGCACAAGTACAAGTTGCCACTGGGAGTATTACTACTACTACTACTACTGCTACTACTAGTGCTGGTAGTGGCGGTGCTACTGCTGCCGCTACTTCTAGCACTGTGGGGAATGCCACATCCGCCGCATCAGCAGACAGCAGTAGCAGCAGGCGCGGCCCAAGTCTCCTCTCTCCCGCCGCTGAATATGGTCCCCGGGCAGCCGCCGATGCCGCAGCCGCTGCCTGGCCGTCAGTACGGACTCAAGGCACGCAGAGCGCGGCAACAACAACAACAACAACAGGAAACAGAAGGAGGAGCAGCGACGTCATCAACAACATCAGGAGGTGCCGCCGCCACGACCGCTGCTGCTGCTGGTGTCTCTCGTGGTGTGAGAGCCAACAACAACATCAACAACAACATCAACAACACAAGTAGTGACGGCCATGCTGTCGGAAGCAACAACAACACAACAACAAGAATAACAAGAGTAACAACAAGACAGGCGGTGAGTTTTACGTCGCTGGGGGCCTCAGCGCCCACGTACAGCCCGAGGAGGCAGGAGGACAATGGAGGTGCGGGTCGGCAGACGCACACAGCACCGTCTCTCTTCGCTCAACGGGCAACGGAGGCGGCGCTGCTGGGAGAGAAGCGCATGCGACAGCAACAGACACCCTCTGCGGCGGCCGCTGGGTGTGGGTCGCTGCCCTGGCCCTCAGCCATGTCACTTACTGGCCATGGTAACACTACTGCCACGGGCACTACTACTGCCAGTAGTACTATTGCTACTAGTAATGGTAAGCATGCGGGTGATGGTGGCGGTGGGCGACGGCGCGGTGCTGGTGTCCGCCAGCCAGCGTGCCGCGGGCGCGGAGGCACACCAGTGGGCGCCAGAGGACTTTGCTGGGCTCTTCACTGGGCATTACGGGCCGGCGCCGCTGCCGAGACGGGTGCAGGAGGCGTGGGTGGCGCGGCTGGTGGTGCCTACTACTACTGCTAGCTACTACTATTACTGCGTACTACTGCTGACTACTGGTACTACTGATACTAGTACTGATGCTAGTACTGCGTGCTGATAGGAAGTGGTGTGGTACCGGTGCAGTACTAGCGTGCTACTACCACTGAGGCCAATGCAACTGCTGCTGCTACTGCTGCTCCGCTCTCCCCGAGGGCCCCACAGGGGAGGCCTTCTTCAGCCGTCTGTCGCGGTGTCTGCGCAGCACTGTGCGGCGCCACCAGGACCTGGCGCTGCAGGCGCTGCTGCTGCATCTACACCACGAGTACAGGGCTGCTGCTAGTACTAGTACTGCTACTGATACTAATACTAATACTAATACTAATGCTACTACTAATACTACTACTAATACTAATGCTAATACTAATACTACTACTAATACTAATACTAATGTCAACACTTCTAGCAGCAAGCAGCAGCAGCAGCAAGGCAGCAGGAACAGCCGCAACTCTCTCGTGTGCCCTCAGCGTGACGCGCTGCCGCTGCTGCGGCGCTGTGTGCGCGGCCCCGACTGCGGCCCTTTTCTCTACCGTATTGCGGAGATCATGTCCGCTGTGTCGGGCAGCGCGGAGCCCTGCGCGGTGGCGGCGGCGGTGCTGCTGTGGCTGATTGGCAGGGGCCTCGCGGCGCACAACAGCTTACTAGCGCTACTGCTTCTATCTACTACTACTGTTGCTGCTGCTAGCAATAATAGCAACAACAACGCAATGACAGTGGCTCAGTAACGGCGAGCTATTGTAAGTCTGCTGGAGCTCATGGGGTCCCCCAGCGGAGACCCTACGGCTGCTGACGATGAATAACAACAACAATAACAGTAGTAAGCAGTGGCGCTGCTGCCGGTGGTGGTGAATGGTAATAGCACTGACGAGAATAACAATGATAGATGATCCCGACTTGCCCTTTTCTGAGCTGAGCGAGCGGCTGCGCGGCGAGGACTATGGCGAGGCGCTCGAGGCCATGGGTCTTGTGTCGCGCGTGCTCGCCAGCGGTGGCTGTGCTGCTGGCGCTGGACAGACAGACTGGCCAGTGCTGCTACTACTAGAATCACTTCTAACGGAAATGAGGTGACCAAGGTAGAGTTTCTTCGGACACACACGAAGGGTGTAGTCGACACTAGCGAGAGTAAAGCCGCTGACTCCAGGACAACAACACTAACGGCACTGCAAACAGTGCAGTCAACACTGAGTGACAGTGACACCAGTGCTAACCAAGCGCCAGGATCAGATGCATCAGGACAAGTACCACTACTACGACTACTGACAACAGCATCACAAGAATGGCCTTGACGGCGGCGGCACCGGCGCCCATCTCTTCGCCGCGCTGCTGCAGGTCTCCGTCGACGCGTGCTGTGCCGGGTCCGCCAAGGTCTGCCGCCGCGGCCGCGCGCCTCGCCTCTGACGTGGCCTTCTCCACGCCACGTGGAGGCGCAGCTGACGGCGCTGGTGACGGGCGCGCTGCCGCTCTGCGAGCCCTGCGGCGCGGCTGCTGCTGGCGACGCTGCAGGTCGTGTGCCGCCATGCGCGCGCGGCGCGGGCGCTGCTGGACGCGACCGGGGCGGAGCCGTGGGTGCTGTTTGTCATTTATGTGTGCACGCTGCAGGCAGAGGACTTGTTCCCGCGGCGGCGGCGGCGGGGAAGGGGGAGAGCGGTGCCGGCCCAAACAACACCAACAACAACAACACTACTACTACTACTACTACTACAGAAAGTGTCATTGATGAAGGACGCGGCACGGCGACGGTGACGGCAGTGCTGTCGTCTCTTCTCCTCGTGCGGGAGCTGGCGCGCACGCCGGCCGCGGTCACCCGCATTCTGCTCCCCTGCTGCGACGTGCTGATGCGGGAGGGAGTTGGTCTCGGCGCGGCCGTGGCGCTGGAGGTGTGGTTCCTGCAGCACTACACCACCACTGCTGCGCACTGCTTCTACTGATCGTCAACAGCGCATCATCATCTATGCAACATCCAGTCTGGACAGCATGTTCACAGAGGTGGCGCGGGCGTGCCTGCAGATATGCCAGGAGTCGTCCCCGCCGCCGTCGCTCTACACCTCTTCTTCTACCGTCACTGTGCTAGCTGGCGATGCCAGTGCGAGAGAAGCACACCACTACCAACAGTAATACTGCTTCTTGTCTCATCTTCTTCCTCTGCTTCCTCTTCTTCTTGTGTGTTGCTACTGCACGCCATACGACAGTCATCAGCAGCGCACTTCCTCGCCACATACTGGGAGGTGGCCGCGCGTGTGCCGCGGCTGCGTGGGCTGGCGACCCAAGGGCTGCTAGGAGCCGCCAGCATGGCTGACGCGCAGCAGCTCGCCAGAAGGTTTCTTGCTGGCGTCTGTGCTGCAGCCGCGGGTGCTGGGTGAGGCTTTTGAGCGCTGGGGAGGCTATGGCTATGGATGTCGCGGTAGCGGTAGACACAAGCGACGACGGTGATAACGTGGTGCGGATGCAGCCGTCAAGGCACTGGATGTGCGTGTGTGCGTGGGGTTATGCATGCTGTGCTGCCCAGCGCTGTACTACAAGGGCATGGAGACGAAGGCCATGGCGCTATTACTGCCACTAGCTAGTAAGCAATCTCTCTTGTCCGAATACTGTGAAGTGGTGACGTGATAGTGGTGGTGTCACTGCAGCAGTACTGCCGTGCTTCCTGCCGCCCGCGCCGCCCGCACACACGCCTTTGTCACGGCTGATGGCGGCCACAGCGGGACTGTTCCCCGCGGCCGCGGCGGGAGAGACGCTGACGGGTCTGGCGGTGGCGCTCTGCCGCAAGTTCTCTCTCCGCGCCCAGCGCGCCTTTTCGTGTCTGTATGTCGATGCTGACGATAACAACAACAGCAATAGTAGTAGTGACGAGGGAAACAGCAGTGCTGGAGAGCGAGCTCACAGACAGCTGACGGCAGTCGTGCGCTAGAACTCTACTCGTGCTATGTCCTCTTCCCCCTTCTGCCCACCTGATGAGATGAACACCATTGTCGTTGCCCTTCAGTTTCTGCGCAGCGCCGACGCCAGGAACGCGACGAAGAAATCGTGCGACGTCTCCGGGCGGCAGCAGCGGCTGATTGCGTCTCTCTTTGTGCTGCAGGCCATGGCGCTGGCCAAGCACGCGCTGGACGCCGCACACGACATTGTGGCTGATGTCGTTTCTCTCGTCTTGTACGATCAGCACGATAACAACAATAACAACAATAACAGTAACAGTAATGACGAAGAAGGAGGTAGCAGCAAGCTTCGTAGTGGTGACAAGAGCAGTAAACACGCAAGTCACACTAACACTAGAGCTGTCTCTAACAAGCACGGCAGCCGAGCGCGCGGCGCTGGTGGCTCAGCTGGAGGAAGGGGTCTGCCTGGCGCCGCTGCCGGCCCCGGCGACGTCGGTGTCGGGTGCGCCGCGCTCCTGGGTGCTGTACCCGCTGCTACACCCGGACACTTCCACACCGTCTGCTCCTCTTCCTCTTCTGATAACGACAGCGATACGATGATAATGATGATAACAGTGAAGGCAATAACAATGATACCAATGAAGAGAAGAAGAAGAAGGAAGCAAGAAGGGTGGTGCGCGTGTGCCGGCGTGGCTGTGGGCGCTGTGGGTGCGGCGGGTGCTGGGGCTGGACGCGGCGCTGCTGGCCGTGCTGCGCGCCGATCATCTGCTGAGCCACACGCTACTGTGGGTCCTCTCCCACCGTGCGGAGCTCTTCAGCAACTGCTCTGCTATGATACAGAGGGTCTGACTGCCGTGAAGGACACTCAAGTGAGCAATCCTGATGGCGGTGATGGGGAACACTGTAGCAGCAATACTGTCTCGACTGGCACTGCTACTACTACTGCTACTGCTGCTGCTGCTGATGTTATCACCTCTCTACTCCTGGCGCTCTTCCAGGCCTGCCGCGCCGCGCACCCCGCAGGACTCCCCACAGCTGCGGCACACACGCTGTCCATGAGCCTGCAGGCGCAGGCCGACACCGAGAGTGGCACAGGCGCGCCGCTGGGCGTGCACGCGTGTCTGGCCGCCTGCATGCGCTACGCACCGCCGCCGCTCGCGCTCTCGCTGATGCAAGTGTGGCTGTGCATACCGCTGAGCGCTGGAGGTACTACTACTACTGCTATGCTACTAATGCTACTACTAGGACTAGTATACTACTAGTGATGTGCTACTACTGTATTGTCTAGTACTGGTAATGCTATCAGTAAAGGGGAAGGAGAAGAAGAGAAGGAAATGCGGGTGAAGCAACTGCTGCTGCTGGTACAGTACAAGATGAGTTTAACGTGGAGCTGCGAGAGCCGCTACTGTCGCAAGCACCCGTAACAACATCATCATCATCTGCATTGTCGCCATCAGCAGAGTCCAGCCAGCTTCTAGCGTTTGCGCTGGAGCATGTGCTGTACGCACCTCTCACACCCTCCCGCCACACACAACACAAACAGCAGTATCAGTCACGCTGGACCTGAACACCACCACTCTGGGAAGTACACATGGACACTAGAGAACATTGTGGCGCTGCTGCAGCTGGTGGCGCTGCCTCTTGGCTTCTACCTATCACTCGACATTGCAACAACAGAAACAGAAACAGAAGAGGGTGAAGGATTTGGAATCGCTAACCGTAATCAACCTCATCTTCACGGTAATCAGAACAATGATCAGTAGTAACAATAATGGTGGTGAAGGTCATGCCAGTGATAGCTGTGGTGTGCTGGAGGCAGCGGCGCGGCTGGACAGCTCTTCTCAGCTGGGGGCGGTGCCTGCGCAGTGCCTTGCAGCCTGATGGCGAAACTCTTCACCAGCAGGAGCAGCATCTTCATCACTTCAACACTGTAGTATAGTGACGATACTACTTCTCCAGAGGCCCCTGCGGCAGACGTAATGCTACAGACAATTGTGGTTCACAGAGTGCTGGAGGGCTACGTGGCTGAGCGCCGCCGCTTCCGCCAGAGCCGACGTCTGCAGGAACAGCGAGAAGAACAACAACAACAACAGTTACAGTTACAGTTACACAAGTCACAAGAGACAGTAGCTACAGGAGATGGATCACTGAGCTCTGCACTGCCACTACTACTACTACTATCACCACCAAGGGAGAAGAAGAGAGCAGAAGGCGGAAACAACATCCATCACTGTGTCAGAGTTCAAGGCAAGTAGTTTCGTACAGTCTGTGCGTGTGTTCTCGGCAATGGAAACAGAAGTACTGGAGTCGACGCTGGAGGACCTCGGGTGCATGCCGGCGGCGCTGGCACCGTATCTGTCGCACAACTGGTAAACTTCATTTCTCATTCTTTTATTCTCTTCTTTTCTGCATCACATTTTGTTTTGTGTATGCCGCTATCTGCTGAGTTTTTAATTTTTTATTATTTCAGTAAAGTAACTATTGCTTTCTAACAATGACGATTAATGAAACCTTAACAAAAGAAAAGACAAAGTCTTACTATTATTTGTGTTGTGGGTACAAGTTTATCATACACCACTGAAAGCGGAATGCTTTCCGATCGATTTCTTTTAACGCGTCTTGCTTAGCTCCTGTTTTCCGTACTTTAAGTGTTGTTTTTGTCTTGCTGTTACTCCGGTTTTAGTCTCCCTACCATTGTTTCTCTCTTCCTCTGGTTTTCTCTGTATTTTCTTTCATATCTTGTCATGTAGGAGGTTCTGTTCCAACACCGACGAAGGTTATTACTACGTCGGGCATAGTTGTATTTTAGTTTTCACTATTTCACCCATTCTTTCTTTCTTCTATTTGAAGCTTTTTTTTATTACTATTGCTGCATTCTTGACAGCAAGAACAACAACAATAACAGTAGCAACAGGGCGATTATAGTATTGCGTTCTGTTTTTTTTATTCACCTCTGTGTATCGCCCCCTCCACAGAAAAACGACAATTCATTTTAATAATAATACAACAACTAACGACAACAACAATTCATTCCCCTATAACGGTGGACAACAACAAAAAGAACACGATTCTTTTATCATTCAAATCACACAATCATTTTAGGAACAGGAAAACAAAACATTTCCCCTCCGTAGTCTTTTTAAAAACTACACATCCCTGTATCATTATAGCTTGAAAGCATCACTCGCAAGTTTTCTAATTTCATCTACCCATTAATACACCTTTTTCTTTCTTCCTTTTCTCTCTTTCTCATAAAGTGAGACTAGAGGAACACATACAATCATACACAATCACTCCCCCCCACCACACCCCCACATACACACTACACACACTACACGCTACATACACATGCAGCCTGACGCTGCCGCCGACACACGTGCTGTCGTAGGCCTCGGCAGCTCTCAGCGGAGTCAACGTGCTGGGCGGCGGCGAGGACGCCTATCTGTACGTGCGCGTGCGCTTCGGGGCCCGCACCTTCTGCACCCCATTCGCCACACGCCGGAGTAACTAAGTAACAGCATCTGGAGAAACAGCAGCAACAAGAGGAAGATGATAGAACGAGTCGCAGCAGTCACCGCTGCCGCAGGCGCTTGCTGCCTCTCCTCCGCCGCCTCGTCCCCGAAGCAGCCGCGCGGTCTCTCCCCCACGGCAGCCAGTAGGCGGCAATAACAATAATAGAGGAGGTGATAACTGGGGCGGTGCAGCGAGACGAGCAGCAACAGCAAGGGCGACGGTGTGAGCCGCTCCTCCTCTATCGGCGCTGGGGGTAATAACAGTAAGAGTAATAACACTACTGCTACTACTAGTAAGAGCAGCAGCAGAAGCGCAACGAAGCGGCTGCTGACGCCCGCCACCGCCGCCGCCGCCTTCTGTCCCGGCGGCCCCGGACGCGGAGTGGGCCGGGCTGGAGTCTATCATCTTCTACTGGCCGGGCGGCGGCGGCGCGATGCCGGACGCGGAGCTGACGGTGATGGCGCGGCCCGCACGGCTGGTGACGGCGCAGCGGCAGGGGATGCTGGAGCGCGCGGCCGCTGTGGGCCGGCTGCTCGCCAGTAGCGGTGGCGCCGCTGGTGCTGATGATGACTCTGACAGCGAGTGCGACAGCGACGACGACAGAGGATTCAATAGTAACCGCAAAAGGCACGGCAATTAGCTCAACAATGACGATGAGGTGGATGAGGAGATGGCGGCGGCGGAGCGGCGTGGTGTGGTGGCCGCCGAGGCGCTGCTGCTGGCGCGCCAGGAGGCGAAGCGCGCGGCGCGGCGTGAGGCTGCGGAGCAGAAGGCGCTGGCGCCGCGCGTGGACCCCATCTCGCTCGTCCCTGTTGTGCCGCGGGCCGAGGACACTTTTGTCGGCTACGCCCGCGTGCGGCTCGACTCCTCGATGCTGGTCACCCCCGGCGGCGCGGGCAATAGCGACAATGTCAGCAACGGAAGCAGAGGCAACAACAACAACAATCAGCGCACGTCACTCACATCGACGCAGCAGCTGCAGCAGGCGCGCGCGGCGACGGCGGTGCGGCTCGGGGTGCGCGACGCCGCCAGGGACGCTGCGATGCTGCACCGGCTGGGGACGCTCGGCACACTGCGCTTCACTCTCACACTGCGGGCCGGCAGCGCTGCTGGCGTGCGGCGGGGATGGCAGCGATGACGATCTGGACGCTGGGTTTGGGCTCTTGGTAACACTAATAATAATAACGCTGCCGGGGGCCCAGCGTCGGCTGCGGATCTGGAGGGCTTCATGGTGCGTGAGCGCAGCGCCATTGCGGCGGAGCAGCAGCGGCTGGCGCGCGACGCCGGGAGCGTGCAGCACTCGGACCCCAGAGACGTTGTGGAAGCTCTCCTTGCTGCTGCTGCTGCTGGTGGTGGTGGTGGTAGTGGCGCTTCTACAGGAGAGGACAGCCACACAGAACAACGCTAAAAGTAATAACAACAACAACAGCACAGCAACAGCCGCGCTGGTACGGCATCAGCCGCGCCTCGTTTCTGCCGCTAGACCCTGTGCTCAGCGCAGAGTCCCTGGTGGCGTACGAACAGGGCCGACTGCAGCGCGAGAGGGCCGCGGCGGCGCTGCGTGCGGAGCAGCTGGCGGAGCTGGAGAAGCTGGACCCGGAGTCGCGCAAGGTGTGGTGGCGGCTGCAGCGCGAGCGGGAGCGCAAGAAGAGAGCCAAACAACAGCAACAACAGCAACAGCAAGGGCTGGTGGTGATGGCCACGATGACGACGACGCGAGGCGACAATGACGGTGCTGACGAAGATCATTTCAGCAACGGAGAGGGCTCCGCGGTGCCCTCCGCGGCCACCAACGTGGGTGATATTCTGAAGGGAAAGGGAGTGCTGCGCCGCGCGCTCATCACGGACCGCACCTATGCGTCCCTCTCCTTTGCTGCTAGTACTAGTGCTGATAGTAGTAGTAGTACAGTAATGGTGCGTCGCTCGGGGCCAACAGTCTCAGCTGTGTGCGTGGCGCGGCACCAGCACCGTCACATGCTCCAGCGGCGTGGACCCTAATCAGCGCCGCCCGTACCGCAGACGGCTGCAGGCCAAGGCACGCTTCCTGCATGCCCTCGTGCTGTCGGCTGCTGCTTCCTGCTAATAATAACACTAGTAATAGTACTGTTAACGGTGCTCGTAAGGGAGAGAAGAGTGGCACTGCTGCTGCTGGCTGTGCAGCAGAGGCAAAGGAGATACTCTCCGAGCTGCCGGACCTGGCCGCGCTGCCGGCCAACACGAACAACGCTACTAGTGATCATAACAAGGAAACGATGAAGGAGAGGCGAGCTGCAGAGCGGTTTGACTGGAGCAATGTTGGCGCTGTGCTGACCGAGGCACAGCTGCGTCAGCTCAAGGTAACGTGTCAGCTTGTCTACACAGCTGCCGCCCCGGAGTGACACACAACAACAACAACAGCAACAGCAAAGTGGTGACAAGGCTAAAGATAACACTGCTGATAGTGACTCTGTGGAGGCCTGGATGGCGGCGACACCAGCGGAGCAAGTGGCGCGCAGCCGCGGGCAGATTGTAGTGCTGCCACTACCCAATTCTGCTCTTCCTCTTCTTCCTCTCATGCGCCCGGGTCTTGTCTCTGCCTTCTCCCTGTGTACACATACCAGGACAAGGGAGGCGCGATGCGTGATGACGCCTTTACTCGTAGTGCTGCTGGCCGGCTGCGGGGGCTCTGCTGGCTACCCTGCTGCCACTACTAACACTAATACTGTTGCTGGTGTTGATGTCTCTGCCTTGGCTGTGGACCCCGCGCAGTACACACTGCCGGCGCATTTTGCTGACCTGGAGGGCATCAGGGGCCACGCAAAGAAGAACAACAAGGGCAGCAGCTGCGGCACGGGCAGCGGGGGCGGCTCAGTAGACAACTCCTCTGGCATTATGCATAACAGTGACGATGACGATGATAATGATAATGATAATGACAATGACAACGCTGCTGAGGCTCGTCAAGAAGAATAACGGTAGCCTCGATGACCAGGACGACAACAACAGCAGCGACCATCACACTTCCCCAACCCGGGTGCCCAGACACGCTGCCACTCGCCCTCTACAGCACCCGATGCGGTGCCCGGGTCACAGATGATGCCGCCCACGCTGGCACTGGGTCAGGCCAACCATAGGCGAGTGGCAGCCACTGGTGCACAGGACACTCCTCCCCGCCGTCAGCAACAACAACAAGCAACAACAACAGGGCTGGCAGGCTGGCAGTGACGATCAAGGACTCTGTGCAGTGGATCGCAGTGTTGACTATGATGTAACTACTCCAGGGAAGAAGAAGAAGATGATAACAGCGGTGTCCCCTGCGGCTGGGTCGCGTTTGTCGTCTCGCCGTGCACTCACAAGGCCGGAGTGTCTTCTCTTGCTGGCGGTGCCCCTTCCCATGCCAGGAATGGTGCCAGTGCCGACACCGATCCGCTTGTCAGACGCCTTGCTGATCGTCTCTTCTTTGCTGACAATAGCAACAACAACAACAACAACAACAACAGCAGTGGCGGAGTGAAAACCGTCTCTTTCCCCGCAGCAACAGCACTCACAGGCAACCACTAACGCTGCCGCACACAAGACAGTAGACCCGCTCGCCAACTCCGACGCTACACAGGCTTATATGAGCAAAAGCAACCGCATCGCCGCACCGCCCCCATTCCACCACAACGGCGGCGACTGACGACGACGTGAAGAAACAGATCTGGTGTCCTCTGACCCCGCTGCCGGCGAGCGCCGCCGGGGATAACACTCGCCCTGGCGTGAGGACTATGGAGCAAGAAGCTGAAGAGGTTGACGCGCTTGTGCTGCCGGAGCTGACCGATGAGCAGCTGGCGGCGGAGCTGGAGGCCATGTCGCACGCCACGCCATGATGGCAGGGACGGCAGCGATGAGGACGACAAGAGAAGACGTATGCCACGGCACCATCGCGGTGACTCTGGCGATGCTGATGATGATGATGCTGAAGGCAATGAAGGTATTAGTACTGGTGCTGCTGATGGCAGACGAAGAGGAAGATGACGACGAAGATGACGATGTGGGCGGCGGCAGCGGCGGCGGTGGCAGCGATGAGGAGGTGGGCTGTGGCCTCACGCACGGACGGTAAGATGAGCGCGCGGCTGCGGGCACGCCTGGAGCCGGTGCTCTCGAGCCCCGCTCCCCACCATCGCTGCCTGGTAATGTACGGCGCGACAAGAACGAAGAAGGCGGCCAAGGCAATAATGACAGCGGTAACCGCACAGAGGCGGAGGGCCCCGCGCCGCCTGGAGAGCCTATAGCGCTGGACGACTACCTCAGCGGACGTTCCTTCGAAGCCTATGTGTACATGAGTGAGGACGACACTGATGAAATCGCTTCGCGTGAGAAGGCACCGCTGCCGCTGACGGAGCTGCCGTCGCCGCCGCCGGGCGGTATCTTCTTCAGCATCGATCACGTCACACTGCCGTTCCGCGGCGAGACAGGAGACTGCTACACCATCATGTGCAGCAGCCGTGCCGAGGCGCCGCTGTCGCGCGGCTCCGTGGTCTCCTTGTCCGACTCCACCGGCGGTAACAACAACAGCAACAGCAACTCACAGCACCAGCAGCAACAACACCGCCGCCATCACAACATCAACAACCCCAGCAGTGTCGGTCACCCGGTCGGCGTCCCACTGCCCGAGAACGCCATTGCAAGTGTCATCTGCCCCCGCAGAGCCGTGGGCGGAGGTGCTCAACACGGAGCCCGCCGCCGCCGACGCGCAGTGCCAGACCCGCGTGCGGTGGACGCGACACGCCTTCATGGTGTCCTGCCTGGGCGACCGCCGCACGGGGGCGCTTCTGCTCGAGCTGTACAACAGCGGCAGCAAGCGGCTCATGGGGAGCGTGTGCTGGAACTTTGCTAACCTGCCCTACACGGGTGCGCGCTCCTATGTGATGCGCAGCACGCGGCAGCAGCAGCTGTGCGAGGAGGCAGTTGATGAGGGAGTCAATGCAGGTGGTGGTGGCGCCTGGGTCGCGGCGCGGGAGCCGGTCACGAGACGACGATGCTGTCGCTGCGGTGGAGCATCTCGCCCGAGGTGCAGCAGCACCTGCTGGTGCGCGCGCTGCGCAGCGGGCCTGTCGCAGACGACGACGATTCATGTCAGGGCTCGGGAGCCACACGGACACGGCGCTGACCTCGCTGGTGTCGCTGGGGGGCCTGCGGTCGCCGGACCGCGTGGACAGTCCGCCCAGCGGGCACTTGCACTCCGACGACACGGACGATCATCTGCCGAGCCGTCTGGCAAAAGGCGGGAATAAGAACACCGTGCGCGGCGGAGGCAGCTGGGCACGGGACGGAAGCAGAACAGCGGTGACGTCGAAGGCGCAGGCGGAGCAGCAGAAGTTGCTAAAGGAGCAGAGGGAGCTGCAGGCGAGACTGATGAACAACAGCCCCAACTCTGGACACAACAAGCAGAGGACCTGCACCCCAGCAACCACACACTACAGCCGCTGAAGCCACTGCTGAGGTGACTACTGCTGTCAGTGTTCCTCAGTTGCGTGAAGAGGCGAAGCGAACAGCCGCAGAGGCACAGTCCAAACCTGCGACACAAGATCAACAGAAAATACAACAGCAGCAGCATCATCAGGCAGAGCATCAGAAGAGAGCAACACAGCAAGAAGTTGAGGAGCAAAAGCGGTTAGAAGAAGAGCGAGCAGCAGCAGCAGCAGTCAGCCGCTGAGAGCCGCAAAGCTCCCGCTCCTGCCAAGCCAAACGTTCGTGTGCACCCCTTACATGGAGGGCGGCGCCGCATGATCGTCGATGACGACGAGGGGTATGACTCGGACATGGATGAGAATGGCGTGAGGCGCTCTGCTGCCAGCAGTACATGACATTGTGGCGAGTGGATTTGAATCTGCTGACGCTCTTTAACATCGACAAGGACGATATTGCGGACAGTGCCGCTGATGCAAACTCTCTCTGTGTCGCTGGCAGTGGCAACAGTAACGGCCCTGCTAACACTACTTCTCAACCCAAAGACAATAACACGAACAACAAGATCACAACAACAACAACACCATCAGGAATCAGCAGGAGGAGCTGCGCGCACACAAAAGCAGCCGTTTCACATTGACGCCGCGGCAGCACACGCGAATTACGCTGTCAGCAGCGGTGCTATCATTCAGCGTAGCAGCGACAGCGGCAGCGGCGGGCGCAGCATCGCGCCATACGCTGTGGTGCGTTATGACGGCAACAGTCATGATAACTACAGCTTGTACATTCCTGCGGTGCGGCTGAGAGGTAGCGGTGGTACGCAAGGCGCAGACGAACAGAAGCGTCTTCCGCAGGTGGTGACCAGAGAGGGAATAACAACAGCAACAATAATGCTGCAGAGGGCCTCACGCTAGCAACTCACTACAATGCTACTGCTCTTCAGCTGAGCGGCGCGATGTGGTGGTGTGGAACTTTGAGGTCCAACTGGACGTCTCTGTTTCATCGTACCTGCTACTGCCACTGACACAAAGAATAATAATAGTAGTAGCAGTGATCGTCGTGTCTCCCCGCTGCCGCCATCGCCGGTGGCCACGATAGAGGTGCGGGACGCGTACACGCACTTGCTGTACGGCATCACCACCTTCATCATCCCCATCCCGGGCACTTGTGCCGCCTCAGGAGTGCGTCAGTCAAGATGACTGATGCGGCTACTGATACTGACACCACAACTACACAAGTCACGTGCTGACTGTCTACCACCCGCTCTACTCGCCCTTTCCCACGCTGGCAGGCATGGCGGCCGCCACACACTCCCCAGAGAAGCTTCTCACAGTGGCTCAGACCAATCTGCTGTGCACCGTCGCCCGCCGCACGCAGTGTGCTGCAGAGCGCCTTTGGCTGCGTGCTCAGGGCGCAGGGCAGCCGCCCGCGGGGCCGCCAGCGTAGCATAGCAACTGCTCTTCGGGCTGCCTCGGCAGAGGCGGCGCTGTGCAAGGGCGTGCATCTCTCCTTCCGCGTGATTGGCGGTCAGTCGATCCCGATGTCTGCGGCGTCGTCCGCCGCTGCCGCTGGTATTGGCGGTGGTAGTAGTAGCAACAATGGTGTTGGTAGCGGTAGTGGTGCTGTGGCGGTGCCTCTGTTTGGCAATGCCAGCGCTCAGAGCTCTGTAGGACAGCTACTCATGACGTCTGCTGCTGATGCGGAAAGCGGCGGTGTTGGTGGCGGGTATGCTGTTGTTTCGGTGCCGCCCGACGCCGCCGCGGGAGCGCCGCGCGATCAGCCTATGTCATTGTCACAGTCGATTCGTACGTCTGTGTGCCGACATCGGGCGCCGCTGCCGCTGAGGCCACCACCGCTGGCAGCGTTCTCCTGAACACCATGACGCGAAAGAAGAAGCAACAACAGCAGCAAAGCAACGGAGAGTAATGACCAATGGTGCTGAGTAACAATGACACAGAGTACCGCTGGACGCCTGTGCGGCGCGAGTACCGCAGTGTGGCTGTGGAGTGCGCCGCGCGCCCGCTGTGGTACCTGGAGCTGCCGCCGCTGTCGTGCCGCTCCCCGCGCGATGTCTTCACCTTCACTGTCTACCGCGGCGGCAGCAGTCAGAGGAGTGCAGTGGCGAGGGGTTCGACGAGCTGGTGGGCCAGGCGCGGCTGACAGCGGGGGACTTGCTCAGAGGGTGTCCGCCCGATAGCCTCAGCGACCGCCGTGCGGAGATGCTGACGGCGCCACAGTTGCTGCACCTGCCGCTATCCCTACAGGCGCCTACAGCCAAGAGCGGTATGGGCAACACTTCTACTACTACTACTACTGGTGGTTTTAGTTCAGGTGTCACCAGCACAGGGAGCAGCACACTGCTGGTGGAGTGGCGTCTGTGCGCCGCTGCGGAGACGGACTTGCCGGCGGCCGCTGTGCCGCGGCTCCTTGACAGCAGCAGCAACAGGGACGCTGAGCAACAAGACGAGACGCAAGAGAAGAATGTCAACGCCATGATGATGAAGATGAAGATGATGACCCCTGTGTGCTGGAGCTGGCACTGGACCGCGCGGAGAATGTGGCACTGCCGCGCACACTCACGCTGTGTCTTCCGCTGCCGACTATTGTGGCCACCATGCAGGTCGACGTGCCTGCCGAGCAACGGGAGCAGCCAGTGATGACAACGACGCCTCTGGCGCTGGGCGTATTGTGCACAAGACCGCCCCCGCGGTGGCGGTGAGTGACACCGGGAGC
This sequence comes from Phortica magna, assembly GCA_037044515.1. NCBI lineage: Eukaryota > Metazoa > Arthropoda > Insecta > Diptera > Drosophilidae > Phortica > Phortica magna. Next base: position 69,674 of record JBAMBP010001828.1, read on the forward strand.
CGCGCCGTCACTGCGGATATGCGAGGCGAGGTGTTTCACCTGCGTGTGCCGTCACGCCGGGCGGTGGTGAGGCTAGAGCTGTGGGGACGCACAGAGAGTCGCGCGCCAGCGCCGCCTACCAACACTAACACTAACACTACTGCTACTACAGATGATGAGGATGGTGGCGCAGAGGGAGCACTAGGCCGCCCGAGAGCGACCGCTGTGGTGCGCGTGCGTCTACTTCTTCCTGGGCGAGGCCTCCATCGAGGTGGATTTTCTTCGTCGCAGCGCCGCACTGCAGGAGCCGTGCCCCGCGGCGCTCTTCCTCCGCCCCCGGCGCGACCCCCGGCAGCGCGGCCGCGACATCCGCCTCGCGAACCTCTTTCCCTGCGGTCTGGGCGCGGTGCGCGCGCGCCTGGCGCTGTTCCCGGTGCCCGCCTTTGCAGCGCGTCTGCGGCGGCACGTGCGGCTGCGTGGCCTGAGCTACACGGCGCAGGTGAACATCAGCGACGCGACGGACTTTGCGTGCGAGGGAACCTACTACGCGGAGGTGCGCTGTCTGGGCACCGGGGAGACGCACACCACGGACATTGTGCGAGGCCTGAACCCGCGCTTCCGCAGCACTTTTAGCTTCACGCTGCAGAACCCTGTCGAGGAGGTGCAGATTCGGCTGTTTGGACGCAATCGTGTGTCGTTTGTGGAGCAGCGTGCGCTGCCAAAGCGAGCACAGAACACTTCAACAGCAGAGAAGCACAAGGAGACAGAATGATACTAACGACACCGTGGACGAAGAGGAAGAGAGAAGAGGTGATTCACACAACAGTGGTGGACATGGTGGCCGGCGTCGCCAACATACAGATTGTGCGCGCCATGTATCAAGCAGACCCACAAGGAGGGCTGACGGCGGCAGGCGGCGACAGTGCCGCTGCACAGACGCAGTGGCTGACACTAGAGCCTCCAGTCACAGGGGACAACACTCATACTAATAGTAGTAATAATAGATAATGATGAGGATGGTAGTAGTGTGTACCCCTTCAGTGCCGGGCCGAGCGCCAAGCTGCTCGTGCGCTGGCGCGTCGACGCCGGTGGTGTTCTGCCCGCGCCCGTCTTCAGCACTGCCGCCGCCATTTCGGGCATGGCCGCTCTTGCCGAGGCGCCCAGCGCGCAGGCCAGCCCCAGCCGTCTGGCACTCACTAGTGGTATTCCTTCTTCTGTAGGAGCAGCAACAGGAGCACAGCGTGGTGGATTGCCCGCCTTGCCGCCCGCGCCGCCCACACAACAGCGACCCAGCGCCACCACTGGCGGCCGCATGGTGTCCTCCCGCTCCCCGCAGAGACGGCAGCAGAGGCACGCAGGCAGTGCGGCCGCCAGCACACAACAACAAGAAGAGGACTATTCGCCAGAGGGAGGGAACACTTCCAGAGGACAATACAGCGCCAGGCAGCGGGGGCCACAACCACACCGCCACCGCCAGGAGGTATGAGAGGTAACAATGACAGTGACAATATCGACTATAGCAACACGGGCGCGGTGCCGGACGGCAGCCCCTTCACGCTGAGCGTGCTCTTCACCCCACCGCGCAGCTCGTGTCCTTTGCCGGCACCGCGGGGGTCAGCACCGCCACTGACGCCATCGAGTACTGTCTG